>JAYMTE010003260.1:0-10034 GCA_036897545.1 Pelargonium fulgidum
CATTGTATGAAACCAGTTAAGATCATCATTTCATTCTTTAAAATGTAACGCACAGGCATGGATAGGTCAAAAAAATTCTATGACTTTTTTTGTTTTTCCATTGATGATTTCATGATTGATTTTGATTTGTCATTGTCATTTTCTAGTTGTGTTTTTAACTATTGCAATCCAATTTGTTGTCTTGTTTGTTGTTTTACTTTAATACCGTCCACTGAAACAAAAATGTCATTCTCACATTTGAAGTTGATACTTGGTACACATTCCATATTTTCATCTAATTGTGTATCATGTGTTTTAGGACTTAGGACCTTGGGCATCGTCTTTTGCTCTCAAGACCCGAACCAAAAACACATGCTAAAGTCACGACAAAAACCTCAATCTCACATTTGAAGTTGATACTCATCAGATCACACTCCAGATTTCCATCTGTGTGTTATATGTGTTTTAGGACTTAGGACCCTGAGCATCGTCTTTAGCTCTCAAGATCCGAACTGAAAACACATGCTAAAGTGACAAGATCTCAACATATTTTAGGAGAAACTACACATACCTATCATGCATTGACACATTTTACATCTGGATACCCTAATCTATTTTTCATTATTTGTGTGTACTCTGAACTTTTCAAAATTCAATTTTTAGAGCAATCTAGCAAAATCCTTACTCACAAGACTAATTTCAGCCAAAAGAAAACCCAAACCTGACGATTTTCAGTATCAAAATCCTAAATCACAAGCCTAAAAATTGATTCTGAAAAGTTTAGAGCATGTACATGTAACCATAGAACATTTAAATGCAAAATGTGTCAAATACAATATAAGTAATTGTAATTTACCCCATATTTTATTCTAACACGTGGATGAAAAAAGTATTCATGGGGCTGAGTTTGATCTCAGTTGAAAGGACGAATTATCTTACAAAAAAAATTAAAAATTTGTCGTCAGACTCGACAGATGTTTACAAACCTGGTTAATACAAATGATATGTGACATGAATAAAAATAAGTAAAAGCGACAAGAACAAAATAAGGAACAAATAAATTGCGATTCTGGTTCTCTACTGATCTCTTTGGAATTAGCTCTCAAATCCTGGAAAATAGTCTTACGATACCGAAATCAATCTCCATCGCAGCCCTACACTCCAAAGGTAAACCAAATAACTACACCATTACGATTTTGCTTTGAACCCTGGATTTTGTGCTAATTAGGGGCATTTAATGCACAATTAGCAAATCACATTCTAATTAATTAATTAATTACTTAATCACTCCTTGCATGTCTGCTTCTCTATGCCATTTGATCGATTTGTGTGTTATATAGCATCACAATGTTTTATAGATTGAAATGCTTCTCGATTGGTGAAAGAAGATATATAATTTTCAGGATTTTTTTCATATTTGGAATATTTTGGGCTAAAGCTTGACTTAATAGAAGAGATATCATTAAATAGGATGGAGTGGAGGAGTAGAATAGGAGCAATTGGAGTTTATGAGTTTTTGCTAAATTGTTAAGCTTGGTTGTTGTTGTTGTTGTGGTTGTTGTATTGTGTGTTTAGATGACGTAAATGGGTGCTCATATTTGCTAAAAAAATGGATGGATTTGAATGAGACCTACTGGAAGTGGCCTTTCGGTGCAAAGCTGATACGGGAGTAGCCATTTTAAAGTAATATTTCTTTATTTATTTTCAGGGCCTTGTGAAGAATGACGGGGGAGGAGAGACGGTGTCTGGTGACTGGGGGAAGGGGATTTTCTGCACGGCATTTGATAGAAATGCTAATTAGATATGACATGTTTTTAGTTCGAATTGCTGACCTGGCTCCCACCTTTGATTTAGAACCATATGAGCAAAAGGGAGTTCTTGGGGAAGCTATACGGTCTGGCCGTGCACATTACGTATGCACTGATCTTCGGAACAGAGATCAAGTACTTAAAGGTCGCATTTATTGAATTTATCTCAATTTCTGTAGCTTTCTTACCGCAATACTCTCACCTGTCCATTTATAGAAACCAGTACATTTATCATTTTATTGTGAAGTGATTAAGTCGTTAAACCTTGTATTGGTAAAGAAAAGTACACAAATGTATGAAGCATTTCCTTCAGCAATAACCTAAAATCCATTTGTTCTGCAGCATGCCGAGGAGTCGAGGTTGTATTCCACATGGCTGCTCCAAACTCATCCATTAATAACTATCAGCTTCATTATTCAGTCAACGTGGAAGGTAGGTTGTCTCATTGCCTTTGTTTTGGAACATATTTCAACTTATTGATACATCTCTTCTCTGATTTGTAGGAACTAGAAGTGTTATTGATGCTTGTATCGAGCAAAAAGTAAAGAGACTTATTTATACTAGTTCTCCTAGTGTGGTTTTTGATGGGGTCCATGGGATCCTTAATGGGGACGAGACATTGCCATATCCGTCTAAGGTGCCGACTTTACAAAGCCTTGCTTTTTTTTTTTTTTTCTCTGTTCCTGCACAAACTAATTTTTTGCAGAGAGGTTGAATATTTTTTATTTGAAGAGATACTGGCACTTGCAGATGCATGACTTATTTATCCATGTGTATATGCATACACGTATGATCATGTTGTAACATGTTGTTAACTCTCATAGAGTAACTCTTTTCATTCTCAGTTTTTTGTTTTGTTTTACTACTCTTCCTCTGTATTTTCTTCTACTATTTCAGCACAACGATACATATTCAGCTACTAAAGCTCAAGGAGAGGAACTGGTTCTCAAGTCAAATGGTTCAAATGGGCTTCTGACGTGCTGTATACGTCCTAGCAGCATTTTTGGTCCAGGTGATAGGTTGTTGGTTCCATCTTTAGTTGCCGCTGCCAGGGCTGGGAAATCCAAGGTTATTACAGTAATTGTCCATGTTAATGTTCTCTTCGGTTTATTTTATTTATCATCTCTATTGATCTAATTTATAAGATGGCCCAGTTGTAGCAGTAAACTATAAAAGATATTAAAACTCTATTGGCATTGCTCCATGCCATAGAACCATTGAAATGATACTAATGGTCTGATCTCCTTGTTTTTGAGGACTTTGAAAAGCTTTCAGATGATTAAATTTTACAGGACATGGCTTTGAAGTTGAACTCCTTTCCACATCTCTTCGAACCTCTTTGTTGAATATATATATGTGTGTGTGTGTGTGTGTAAATCATCTGTTAGAGCCAGTAGTAATGCATGAACAGAAACAGGATGATATTTTCTGAATTATTGTTCGGAGAAACACACACCCAGTTTTCAGGTACTTGTCAAAATGCTTTGGAAGTCTATCTAATGCGGAACATAATTTAAACAGTTTATGCTTTGGAACACTATCTCATGTGTAATTTTGCTATATGTTGCTGGCAGAGACATTCTTCTGCAAAATCTAATGCATGTTATATGTTCTTTTGTTGTTCCATTGATCAGTTCATCATCGGTAATGGCAATAACCTGTATGATTTCACTTATGTTGAAAATGTGGCTCATGCCCATGTTTGTGCTGAACGTGCTCTAGCTTCAGGAGGGTCTGTTTCAGAAAGTGCCTCAGGGCAGGTACCATTCAGTTCTTTCAGTTTTGCCATTCCATAAAATCTTTGTTGCTTGATCTTTTTTTAGTTGCCATATATTTGAGAGTGAAGTTGCAGTAAGGGAGGGATGTTTTATTTGCACTTGGTTGTACATCGTTAGAATCTCATATGGCTTAAATGAGACTTATGGTCATCTGCAATAGGCTACAATAATGCAATTTTATTGATGGTTTCTTTTAAAGAAGAGTATGGTTCAATAGTTGGATAGAATGGGATACAGATGTTAACTCGAGGAAAGTGGAATTGGTAGATTAAGAGGGCTCCTTTCACAAGAATGACGCATGGGGGCGAGCCATCTCATTTGTCCATGGTGAGATGTGCTTGCTGTGGCAAATCCCAGCTCTATGCAACAAGCTATGAGCCTTGAACTTCTGTTGAGTGTGAGTTTTGGCCATGTCAGTGTCCTCTGTCACATGCCATAGCCATTTTAAAATTTTCTGGTTCCTACTCTCAGTGTCTTGGGTTGCGTTCTCTATTTAACTGGATTTTTTATTTTTTTTTTGGTTTTTTTTTTTTTTTTTTTTTGTTTCTGTAGGCCTATTTTATAACAAATATGGAGCCTGTCAAGTTTTGGGAGTTTGTCTCCCTTATATTGGAAGGTCTTGGCTATGAAAGGTGCCATTTCTTTACCATTTCATTTAAAATGGATGCTTCCAGTTATTGGCATGCTCATATGCTCTTCTGTTTTGAGTGGGTGTGCCTTGGCCCTTGCTGTTTGCAAGTTAAAGCTTCGAAATTCTAATGTTGGAAGGAACTCTTTATAAAAGGATTTGTATGTTTCCCCTGGCCAACCTGCTGTTTTCTCTTTAAATTGAAACTAACACGGGCTCTTTCATGTTTAGCAAAAACTGTATCCACATGGCTGTAAAAATATTTCGCATGCAGTAAGAACTAAGAACCATGAATTGATTGTCATATTGATAGCAGTGGTGGAGCCAAATTTGTATTGAGCTCTGCGAGTAAGGCGTGTATAGTATCTTTAAATAATAAGTAACCTGCTTCTTTTTATTTTTGCACACTCATTAGTCTAGGAATATGATATAGTTGTGTTATTCTCCTGGCCTACTATCTTCTGATTGAATAAATGAAATCTGCAGGCCAAGAATTAGAATCCCTGCCTATGTCATGATGCCAATTGCTTATCTGGTTGAATGGGCATATAAGCTCTTTGGCCCATATGGGATGGAGGTTCCACAGTTGATACCTTCGAGAATAAGACTCCTATCTTGTAGCAGATCTTTTAACTGTTCAAAAGCGAGGGATCGACTCGGCTATTCACCCATTGTGCCGCTTCAGGTTCTAAGTGTTGTATATATGATATTTCCATGACTAATTAAGTCCTGATTGCTCAACTTTTGGTATTGGTCAAACTATAATAGAAACTTGGTGAAGTTCATCATTCCCATTGGTTAAGAGCTGTTCTGCTGTGGTCCTATGAAGTAGGTTTACACTTCACTCAAACAACCAGTCCCTCGGAACTGTGGCCCCCATTGATATGCTAATCCATTAATTCCAAACTTTTGTTATATTTGTTATTTTGAACAGTTAATAGAACTCAGACTGCCCAAAGATCTACATTAGAGAAGTGTGATTTCTGATTCTTTGTTAATGTACTGAATGAGACTTGTGACTGGTTACCATACACTTAAAGTTGAAGCTCATCCATTAACAATTAAATTGTGACTTATTTTTTGCAGGAGGGCATAAAGAAGACAGTTGAATCATACTCAAACTTGCGTGCTAAAGATGAAGTTAAAAAAGAAGAACCATCTAAAGTTTCTAAATATCTTGGAGGAGGAAAAGGTATGGATCACCATTTCTGTTCTTCTAATTACTTTTATGGCGTCTAACCGTACATGCTGTACCACCAAAGTCTTATATTGTGGGTGTGTTCTCATAGAATGTATGGTTTTATAAGATCCAATAGCTAGCATCTCTAGCATTATCATGTAGATGGAATTCATTATCAGCTGTAACCTATGCAATAGGATTTCGCTGGGCTTCATATTGATGGGTTTCATCCTCATTACTACCAATCCAATTTATTTGGGTTCCTAGTAATTTTATATGAAAAGGTTAATGGAAGCAATAAAGGTGGGAACGTTCAATCAGGTCAAGTCTAAGAAGGACAGAATCGAGTTGTATGAATTAAATCTTTGCTTGAATTTATAGACGAATATTAGACGCTTATAGTTTCATGACTGTCGCACAATCACAAATGCATTTTAAGTTCTTAGTCAACTTCATTATTTCACTTTCCATTATACATTCCTATCCAAATAGGGTCTTAGAACATGATCTATTGAGCAATAGTCTATCTTTATATACTGTACTACTATTCATCTATGTATATTGACAAAGCAATGCATTTACTGGTACTACCTTTTTCAGTTGCTGAGACTCTACTCTGGAAGAGTAAAAAGAGGACACTCATGTCAGTTTTGGTTTTGGAGTCAATCTACCACAACTTCATTGCATCTGGATCTACTGTTATTACTGCAGTTTCAAATGTTCTCATGATATTATCAGTTTTCTTATACGTCCATGGCAGTTTACCCGAAAAAATGTGAGCAAGCCAACTTTCTTCTATGACTTTTAATAAGCCAACATGTTGTTTCCAGTACTTTTAATTCAATTAAACATTTTTTTTGGATTGTCCACTAAAAGAAGAGACATTATTACCTGGGTGCAGGTATCATGACCCAGAAAGCCCATTTATCTGATGCTCCCTCATCATCTAATACCGTGTCTATTTATTGCAGCTTAATTAAATATAATTTTCAAGTTATTGGAACAATTCAAAGAATTTGATTGGTGGACTGTTAGTAATATTTATTTCTATATCTAATGTGATCTGAATTGTGCCATGACTAATTGTTAGACAATGAGTTCTGTAGATAGTTAAATGCTAGCTTATTGGATTCTGAATTTCTTCTGG
Organism: Pelargonium fulgidum; assembly: GCA_036897545.1. NCBI lineage: Eukaryota > Viridiplantae > Streptophyta > Magnoliopsida > Geraniales > Geraniaceae > Pelargonium > Pelargonium fulgidum. The sequence continues at coordinate 6,521 of JAYMTE010003260.1, forward strand.
TGCAGACTAGGATATACAATTGAAAAAATCCCCGCCTCGCGTTTCCACTTATCAGAACATATGACGTGGAGGATTACTAAGTTGGCAACCTCTTCATGGAATATTGCTGTTCATGCTTTAAAATGTATTTGCAAGGGAAATGACTATTTCATGTTCATCAAGGTCTTTTTCAGTTGCAGCTATACAAGTACATCATATTTTAAATGTTTGTTTCCTTGAAAGGTATCTTTATGCTGTTTAACGGTTAATGAATAGTCCCTAACTCTGTTAATATATATTCATATTAATTTGTTTATTGACAAGTGTTCACAGTTATACTAGTTATTATGGAATGCTTTTACTGATAAATGGTTTAGCAGTATTTGATTGTCTCTACTCAATGATTTCTTCTCTTGGAAGTATACGTCCAAATTGGCTGATTTCAGGAACTGAGGACTGTTGACAAGATGTCCACAAATTTTGTTGGTTCTCAATCTGTCCACTTTAGCATAATTATTGGTGGGATGAGTCACTAATTTCTCCAGTGATATCAGCATCGCATTTGTGTCTATACATTGACGGAAGTGTGGATACTGTATATGCTTTTAGAAGTGTGTTTACTATTTACAACTCAGTGGTTTATAGTTTGGGGTTTGATGTCTTTGTAATTCTTGTGTTGAGGTGTTGTATTCAGGTTGCTAATGTGATGTTTGCTCACTAATGAAACAGGTTGTTCTCATTCTATTGATTCTTAGCTTCCTTGGAGCTATTTCAGTCCAGAGGTTATCTATCATAGGTTTGTTCTCTCTCTCTCTCTCTCTCTCTCTCTCTCACACACACACACACACACACACACACACTCCTATAGAACCATTACATTGGGTCAATTTAACAAGATTGTGAATGATATTTCTGTGGGCCTACATTCGATAACTTACCCTTGCAGCAGCTGGTTTTAGTATGATACATCAAGTTTTTTAAGAGGCTTCCTATTATCTGATGGTTGTCAATGTGAATATATAGAGGCCAAAACTAACAAGTCCAATTGATTATTGTAGAGGGGAAGGATGCTATTATTTTCTAATTATCAGAATGCAAAATATTTACTGATGGTCCATGTGAATTTTTCTGATGGTTATCTATATTATAGCATTCAAGTCTCAAGAGACCTTCCAGTTCTGCCTTGGCTGTTTATACAGTTTAATAATGTTGCTTCTGATATTCATTTCATTCTTCGAAGACCCTCCAAAATAATGAGGAATCTGTTCTTTTTGTTGCAGGACTTCCCGTGACCTTTTTAGCTTTCTTCTTGTATGAGAAGATGGAGCAAGAAATTGATGCTATTGTTCTGGATCTCTTCTCTGTTGTATCCAAACTGTTAGCCAATATTGAAAGAAGATTTGGTGATCCCCATAAGATAGACTAATCTTTGCGTCAATGTTAACCTTTTGGCATTCGGAGTCCCCCGCATTGCATGTAGATACTTTTAGCAGTACCCGCCCTGACTGTATTTGATCTTCTGCAGTTACACATGCATCCCCTTTGGAAATGAAAAGTTTGTATTTTTGATCATCCAGAATTTTGGATAGTCATTTTTTCTTTTCTTTCTTTTCATGCCGATGATCAGTTAGATCTTTATTTGGTTTTAATTGTAGACCACATTGTCTTAATTTGAAGCTCTTAGTTTCAATGAAAAAATGGTTCCCTCATCCTGTAATTTTCTTTCCTGCTAGGCAGTTCATGTTCTGATAGCTGTTGGGATTGAATTATTTAGGGTACATCAAAATATTTGATTTGTCATCTAACAATATTCGATACACTGTCATTTTATTAGTAAAATTTCACTACAATACAGTTTCTTGTATTGGAAGGTAGGGCAAATTTTGAAAATTTACAACATAACATCTTAATGACCCAGGACCCTAGTCTCTTCATGTCCTCCTCCTATCCCTAATAGCCCTAAGTCAAGAAAATGAATAAACTTAATGACTTCTGATTATTAATTAGTAGCACACTAAACTACACTGCACTACACATATCATGAGTCACCAATGATGAGCTTTCCTTGTTGTTCAAGTAAATGAAGCATGACAACAGCTGCAGAATCAAATGATGTCTTTTTATCAGCTCTAGGACCTCCTGTGCACTCAATATTACCAAAGTTGGGCACATACAACAAGATTCTCGATTCAAAACTGCTAAAACCCTGTCGTCTTTCAGAGCCTTTGCCAAACTCAATTGGAGTTCTGTCAGGGAAAACAATAATCAAACACCAGCATTTGTTTATTTCATGCCAACTAAACAAAGCTTGACGGATCAAAGCCAATGATGTTGAATAACTTACCTTGATTTTTGCTCGGTTGAAGTGAATGTAGGTGCTGGCCACTGTAGTTTTTTGCAGAGTTCGAAGAGACACGTGCGAGGTCCCCCTTTCTTCATGAGAATAGGCCCAATAACTGCAACCAAGAAACAAGTTTTAAGATAGATATTAGGACAGTGTTTGGTTGGTATTGTTCATCGAAATCAACTGGATGGTGTATGTATGTATACTTGGGGTGGCAGAATTTGGAGTGGAACCTCCTTTCTTGAAAAGGTCATCCCCGGGGGAGGAAGCTCCACTTGACTCGGCATGCCATGTTGACATTGGCTTTTTACCCGTTATCAGATTGGTATCATCTTGATTATCAGTTTTGCATCCATTTGAGCCCAACTCAGGTATGAACGAACCATCCTGCTTTCCCCTCTTGGAAGCAAACCGATCATATGAAATTCCTCGCTTCTGTTGCATCACGATGTCACAACATTAGAACAAGAAAGAGAACGATGAAAATTTCACATCATTACAATGTATGCTGCAAGATAAGCATAAACAAATTAATATGATCGACTTGGGCTAGCATTTTACACCAAGAAGGGAGTTAGGGGAGCATCAACGAACCTCAAGTGCTTTCAATAAATGACAAGCAGCTGTTCCTTTTGCTGTTTTTCTGTTCCGCTCATATCCCTGCCCAACCAATAGGACATCTTTAAGCTGCAACTTAAGCTCTGCATGTACCATTTTTCCCTTGCTTTTGCATTTTTCTTTTATGAAATAACCCAGAGAGTCGCATAACTCCTTCAATTCACGCAAGGGAGGCAGTTCAAGTTTATCGGGGGTCACGATTGGAGATAATAGTGGTTTAAATATTCTCCACACTTCCTCGAGATTAAGATTGGTATCTAATAGTATTGCACCAGCTATGCTTTCCACCATGTCTCCAAGAGCCTATAGCAGAACCATCAGTAAAACGTAACCAATAAATTAAAACAGCAAATATGAAGCTCAAATAATGTGAAATAGTTAAAGAAACTCAACAATAACAGACTTGGTAAAAAGCAAAATTACAAAACAAGAAAGAAAAGAAATATATGACGCCTTACCTTGGGGCCCTTGGTGATTTGGAGTGGCGTCGAGTTGTTGTCAGATTCAGCACAAAACTTCACATACTCTGTAATTTGGCTTAGAAGCAGCCCAGAGCTATGTTGGAGATGTTGA
>JAYMTE010003261.1:0-10032 GCA_036897545.1 Pelargonium fulgidum
TGCTGCTCCTTGAGGCACACGTCCCTGTAGCATTTGGAGCACAGATTCATGGTGGCGGAGCTGCCGAAGAAGCCGCAGTTATTGGCGCAGAGACGGTGGCCCTCCGGCGCTTCGCATCTGTGCTCTTCCGCCATTTCTCTCTCTCTCCTCAATTCGATTTCGCGAGTAGATCTTGAGAAATTCAACTGGTAGATTAGGAGAACAAGGACCGCTTGATCTGCGAAACCGATCCAGGTTAGTTTTTATTAAACTTTTTCTGCAAATTTCATTCCATTCAACACACAAAAACGTTACGGAGAGAAACCGATCCCTGTTTGGCTGCCGAGAAAACGGAAGAAAATAAAAGGAAAATCGAAAAACCGACGAGCGGTCACAAATTTCTGGCGAAATAAAGATGGAAAAAAAGGTTCTCAAGAATCAAACCGACGGAAACAACGGCAGAAAATTTATCTTTTCCGTTTTCTTAGCAACCAAACAGGTGGAAGAAAATTAAATATTTTAATTTTAAAAAATAAAAAATAATTTTATTCAAGAAAAATTGAAGAGAATTAGAGGAAGAGGTCGTACCTGTTTGAGAATTTGAGGAAGAATGTGAAAGAAGAGGATTATAAAGAAGAGGATAAATATGAAAAGAAGAAAAAAGTTATAGGAAGGAACCAAGAAAATGGACAAATGACAAATCATTATCATCTTTTCCAATTATTATTTATTATTTTTAATAAATAAATAAATAAATATCTAAGTTCAGGCTGGAGAGCCAAAATTAAGTTAAAAGATTTTCTTTTTTGTCTAACAAATAAAAAAGATGCTTAATTAATAAGTAATTTTGTTAGGGGTATTAAACATGGTGATCCCCTATCTCCGTACCTGTTCATTATAATCGCCGAGGGGTTGTCGTCTCTTTTACAAGCAAGGGAACAGGAAGGTCTGATTCACTGGGTTTCGGGCTGCTTGTAGTGCTCCAGCGATATCCCATTTATTCTTCGCGGATGATGCAATCATATTTTTTTGAGCCACCAAAGAGGAAGCATAAATTATTCGACAAAGTCTCGCCTTATATGAATCATGCTCGAGTCAAAAAGTAAACTATTATAAGTCTTCTTTGATGTTCAATCCAAATTCGTCAGTAGAATGTAGAGCAGAGATTCTCGAAGTATTAAGGGTGAATCAAGTCTCGACTTTTGAACAGTACCTCGGGGCACCAGCGTGTGTAGGAGGCAGTCGAATTCGAGTTTTTGACGATCTGGTTGACAAAGTGCGATTGCAGGTCAGTTCATGGTTGGCTAAAACTTCATCGAAAGCAGGTAAGGAAGTATTGTTAAAGGTTGTGGCTCAATCAATCTCGATTTATACCATGGGGGTCTATCTTCTTCCTCTTACCACATGTGCTAAGTTACAACAGATAATGAATCAATACTGGTGGCAGTCAAATGGAAGAAACATGTGTGGAATTCATGGCACAATTGGGATAATATGTGCATGAGTAAGTTGTCAGGCGGAATCGGGTTCAGAAAGTTGCATGAGTTTAATATTGTCATGCTTGGTAAGCAACTGTGGCGTCTTGAAACACGTCCGAGTTCATTATTTAGCAGACTTTTCAAAGCTCGTTACTTCCTGTCGAGCTCGGCTTTGGACGCCCCTATTGGCTCATGTCCTAGTTATATATGGCGGAGCATTCGCTCGGCTCAAATGCTTATTCATGAGCATAGCTATTGGAAAGTTGGGTCTGGTTCTCATATTAGAGCGTGTGTCGATTCTTGGGTACCAACTCTTCCGAGTTTCAAAGCCCCAGCCAAACTGGGCACTTCTCTATATGAGATTATGGAAGTTAAGGTATCTGAATTACGCGATGTGGACTCTCATGATTGGGATATGTATAAGCTCCATGAATTATTTGATCAAGAAGTGTGGATAAAAATCGTGAAAATTCCACTAAGCAGTTGGGTTGTTAACGATAGCCGGGTTTGGAGGCCGGAAAGGAATGGTGAGTTTTCGGTTCGAAGCCCTTATCGAACGCTGACCAGGCCAAGCGGTACAGCTGGAAGAGATCCGTTATGGAGGAATTTATGGTCCGCTCCAGTCCAGAATAAAGTAAAACATTTTCTTTGGAGAGCGACGGTGGGTTTGCTTCCTGTAATGGAAAGCTTAGTGAGAAAACGGGTTGATGTCCAACCTATTTGTCCGCTTGTTAAGTCGAGTGAGGAGACGACATCCCATGTACTCTTAAAATGCGATTTTGTCAGACGATGCTAGTCTGTGCTGGGTTTGTGGGGTGTTAGTGCAGTGACCAACGATTTCCAAGAATGGTTAATGATGCTTGTTAACAGGAGAGATAAGGAACTTCTAGCTTTGGGCGATGTACATGGCTTGGGGGCTTTGGAAATTTCGGAATGATAGGGTTTGGTCAGCGGGGTGGAAAGAAGTGCCAAAGCTTATGGCTATGACCAATACCATGTTATCTGCTTGGAAGGACACCGTTTCCCGGTTGGAAAGCCGCCAATTCAGACCGCAGCCGATCGTCGGTTAGGGGCGGTCAACTGGTCCTTCCCCGACTCTTTGGTTCCCTCCGCAGAAAAATGTGCTCAAAGTGAATATTGATGGAGCTCTGTTCGAGGAAAGAAGTCGGGTAGGGGGTGGATGGGTAGTCCCTGATCATGCCGGACGTTGCCGGGGAGGAGGGCGAGTAGGGTGGTCATGCACGTACGAACCAGACCAGTTTGAAGCGCTTAGTGTGAAAGAAGCCCTTAGTTGGATAATTGAAAGAGGATGGAAGTCCATAATTGTGGAATCGGATGCACACCATGTTGTGCGAACTTTGCAAGCCGGAGGGGAGGATTAATCCAGTGCCTCGGGTTTGATCTTTGGTGATATTCTTGAGTTAGTTCATAGTTTTGATTCAATTATTTTCAAGTATGTTGGGAGATCAGCTAATAGTGTTGCTCACGCTTTGGTTAGATCGTCTGAGTCTGTAACAGAATCTATTGGATGGATTGGGGACGACTATCCTATATCTATTACGAGTATGTTATTTGCCAATTTTAACGTTTAATAAAATCGTTATGGATTCTTTGAAAAAAAATAAAAAATAAAAAAGTAATTTTGTTTGATAAAATAAAAAAAAGCCACGCCAACACAAAAACATGCATCTTTATGTAACACGTGGCAGATTCTTAGTGGTCATGAGAGGACCAGTTGAGTGGTCCTGATTGTGGAGGGGATAGCTGACATGCTGCCCATATATTAATAATTTTCTTTCCATAAATATAGATAAATTGTTAAGTGGGTTTTTTATTTTTTTATTTTATATTTGTTAAGTCATAAGTGGGTGTTTAAAAATTAGATTATTTTATTATATAGTCAAATAAATGTTTTATTAGTATTTTGAGTGAAATTAGATTTTGTTGGTTGTGTAACATGTTTTGAGTTTGATCCATATGTACACAGCAAAAATAAGTCTGCTTTTTAAAAAGAGAGATAAGTATATATTATAATTCAAAATTCTGTAGGAAATGTTTCATGTGCCATTTGTTACATGTAAATAAACATTATTTTTTGCACTTACTAATATAGGTAAGTTCACTTATAAATGTACAAAAAAAATTTAGTATTGACTATACGTTTTGTTTTATATCGATGATAAAATATATGCTAGTCTACTGATAGTTCTCCTCAAGTCTAGTTAAAGTTGGCAGTTCGTGCACGTATGTCGTGTTTGTGTTATATAAGACTGTTTGAGTTGCACTATCTAACATGAACATGTCACATTTATTCATCGTGCTAAACAATTAAACATGAACACAAAATACGCGAACATTAAACGTTGAACACGACAACTAAATGAGTCGTGCTAACACAAACACATTCTAACACATTTTTCACAATAGAACCAACATGCTAGACACGATACTATCCAAACGTTTTGCATGTCATGGCCAATAACACGTTTGACATGTTCCTAGGATTAATTTATAATTATATTTTTAAGTGTGTTTGTTGAGCGTGTTGTGTGTGTCACAACATGACTAATTAAGTGTGCATGCATCTTTTGAAAACCCAACACAAATACAACTCAATTACAAAATGTGTGAGGCTAGACATACTAATTTCATGTCGAATTATCAGCCAGTTTGGCCTATAGTTTTACACCGATAAATGTATGCAAATCTATCAATAAATGTTGTGTAAATTTATCGACAATGTCAGCAAGTAATGTATATGTGAAACACATGCTCGAAGTGGACAAGTATTTATTTATTTATTTTTTTTTTTTTGGCGTATTAATCCTTTTAAAATTTATATATTGTTTTTATCTTCTTTTCTTTCGTTTAAATATTGAACATTTTACTTTCGAGTACTAAAAATGGGAAAAGGAGAGAAAAAGAAGAAGAAAGAGAATCGTTGATGGTCACACCAGAAGTAACTTCATTTGAATTTGTCTACAGTTGCAACATGATCATTTTAAATTTCAATATTTATGATTTTGTCCCTAAAGCATTTTATATATCTACATATATAAAATTATTTGTTAATTTTAGATTGAATGAAAGATTAGTTTTTATTATTTTTTTATATTTTATTCTGCATGAATCCCATCACAGATCTTCAAAACACCACACGCTGAGTGTACAAATTAGTATTGTATTGCTGACAAATCTCAGCTATTTAACACAAATTACTTAAAAATTTACCACTCTGTTTTGTCTAACCTTCAAATGAGTACATATTTGGCACAAAAAAATGTCTCCTTACCAAACTCAATACGCCACGTGAAGCAAGCCGAATAGCCCTTCAACAGTTAATTTTAACCGTTGGGTGATACAGTTATAGTTGGTCAAGATTCAAGAACAAGGAAAAGAATGGTAGCTGCAGAGGCAGAGCAAGTAATGGTGTGATATCTGATAATCCACACCTTTCTTGTATAATTAGGAAAAAAAACTTGATATATTTATGTTATCAATCTTGGTGTGGCCTATTCTATTTGAGGCCTTTTGTTTTTTGATTTGGCTTCACTTAGTTTCTTGCAGTAGCTGTGCTGTTGTGTGGTAGCTCACTACTTTCACCTCACAATGAACTTGATGAACTGGCGCGATGCGATGAACAGAAGGTGGGTCAGTCACAAAACTGGACAAACCCTCTACCTGTTGTTTCTTGGCCAGGTTGTTTCTTTCTCGATGGCAATGGCCAGCTTCACTTCATCTCTCGTAGCTGATCTTGGTAACCTCAATCTCACCTTCATACATATGAAAAACCCTTTTTATTTTAGATCTTGTTCTTGAATTTACTTGCCATTTTTCTTTTGCGTTATGTGTAGGTGTGGATGCACCCATTTTTCAGATGTCTTTTACTTATTTGACACTAGCTGTGGTGTATATCAGCATATTGATATTTCGGCGACAGAAACTAATGGTACACATACACACACTATGTCTGGTTTCTTGGTTTTTAAATAAATCACAAAGAAAAGGTTGGATTTTTTAATATGGTGGGGAAAGGCATTAATGTGATGTCCTCTAAAGTCAGAAATTATAATGTTCTTTTGTTGAGGGGTTATCGAATCATAAATATGCTATATGCTTTTACTGAGTTTTGCAGGTCCCCTGGTATTGGTATCTCCTGTTAGGCTTTGTGGACGTTCAAGGAAATTATCTCGGTGAGTAAAGGCTGTTTATTGTTTACCTAACCCTCGCTACTTCATCCCCACCCCTATTCATGTGTTACGAGTTGTCTGACATTACATGTGCAAGGACAAGGTAGGCGTGATCAGGAATGTAACATTTAGTTCTCAGATTCAATGTATTTAGAAGAATATTGTTGATACTGATCATAGACTGATAGTTGTTGCAGTGTTGTTGTCATCTTGGATTTATCTGAATATAAAAAAAAGGCACTATTTCTATGTTTTGTGAACAATTTTGTGTACAATCAATGACATTGGGAAACTTTGATGAAAGGTTAGGTGTATATATTATTCATCATTTTCAGATAAGTAGGAGATTTTTATTATGGGCATAAGACTAGCTAGAACAGCATAAGATCTAGGATCGATGAAGTATTCTATGTAATTTTGATTCTTTTGTCAAACTTATATACCCATCTAGGTTGTTCATATATGGATCTATGAAATGACTGACTTCCACATGTTGTAATGCAGTTAATAAGGCGTACCAGTACTCGTCAATTACTAGTGTGACGTTATTGGACTGTTTTACTGTGGCGTGGGTCATAGTTCTTACATGGATTGCTCTAGGCACTCGATACTCCCTGTGGCAGATAATAGGTGCCGTCATCTGCGTGGGAGGACTTACTTTGGTGCTTTTCTCTGATGCTGGTGTTGGCGGTGGAGGTAACATTTTCTTTTACACTATAGTACTTGATATTTCGTATATGTGGTTAATGTCTTGAAGTGCAACATTTCTTCCATATTGCACAAGCACTTATTCTTATCTGTTTGCATATGTTTATAACAATTATAGCAAATCATCTTGCAACTGCATATTCGTGTTTCAGGTGGTACGAACGCGCTTCTGGGTGACACACTTGTCATTGGAGGGACAATTTTTTTTGCTTTAAGCAATGTTGGCGAGGTCAGTGATCCTGTCAAACATCTCTCTAGTATCAATTATCATATAGACAAAACTAACTTCTCAAGTTAACTTAGTTAATCGCAGAAGTTTTAATGCGGAGAGCATCTAATGATATATCTGATCTTTTGTCTTATAAGTTGCTTTTCTTGTTCTTAAAATGCAGGAATTTTGTGTGAAGAAAAAAGATCGTGTTGAAGTAGTTGCCATGATTGGTTTGTATGGATTTCTAGTCAGTGTGGTTGAGATGTATCCTTCACCCTACACATATATTGCAGACCTTTGAGCTGCACTTGCTTCAAAATTCCTGTCTCTTGCTGTCTATCTAAATGGAACAGTATTGCTTCCTTCACCTCAAACTTTTATTAGATCTATCTTTGAGAGAGGGAGTGTAGAATCCATCGAGTGGTCTACAGATATTGTAAGTACTAGTCTATTTCCATATTGTAAGTACTTTTGTTAAGTTTCTTTTCTTTTACGGTTTTCCCTTGGCATATGCACTTCGTTAATTGTAAGTTTTTAGGGATCTGCATAATCATAATTAGGAAGAGCAATAGATGAAGTGTTTCTGGTTGTATCTGTCTAATTATGCAAATCAGCAAATGTGAAGGATTTGCCACATACAGACTGTGACCGCTAAGAATTACTATGGAAGTCAAATCAACCATGAGAACTTTCAGTTCTTAATGCTAAGAAACCTCACGTTGAAAGAATGTGAAGTTTGTTTGATAAACTAGTTTGGGCCCTCCACTTATAAGCTTAAGCTTTTAGATTGGAGTCAAGTTTAATATGGTATCATAACTGGTTTTGTTTGAGCCTAGTGACCAGTCCGAGGGGGAGTATCAAGCATCAAATTGGTCCCTAGTTTATGGTTTTCCTTTTCTTCTTTATGATTGAATTCTTACCTTACTAATAGAACTGATATGAGTTTGGTTCCGGGTTTCAGATACTATCTGTAGCTGGCTATACCTTGTCATGCTTTATGTTCTACACGCTTGCTCCTTTTGTTCTCAAGGTCAGTTTTCTTCAAATTATCAATTGCTTGGAAAACATATCATCTGAATATGAAAAATATTAGTTCTCATCTATTCTGCTGTGCAATTCTCTACATAAAGCAAATTTAGTTATTTTAGTGACATAAAAGAACTTGAGAACATATTATAGTTCACTGAATCTGATGATCATCAAATACAGATCACACGTATTTTCCTATTTCTTCAATGCAATTTGCTAGTAAAACTCAGTTCTTTTGATTCAGTTAAGTGGAGCTACTATGTTCAACCTCTCTATTCTCACAGCTGATATGTGGGCAGTCCTTTTCCGCATCTTTTTCTACCGCCAGGAGGTATCCTCTTAGTTCATGTCCATCAAAGATAGGCCATAGTTTTACGAGCTCAAATCCCATCTTTTGGTGCTTGATGTTACTATCCACAATTTTGCCACTGTTGTTGCAAGCTGAAACATCTCATTTCCTTATAATTGTCACCATTTATTACTATCTTAACCAGATTAATTATGATCTTCAATTGCAGGTCGACTGGCTATACTATGTTGCTTTTACAGTTGTAGTCATTGGACTCGTCCTTTATTCACTAACGTATGTCAGATCCTCCTTTTTCTTTATCAGTTCTGGTTTTAGACATATGTGATGAACTGTTATAGCCAACTTTCTCTTGAAATAACTTCTAAAATGCAGCAATATAGCTGTTAATGTTTATTATACGTTTCACGACTTTGTTGAGTACATACCTTCAATGTCCTTTGTAATCACCCACTTTTTATATTACTCCCCCCGTTCCACAATAACTGTCCACCTTGCAAAAGATGAACCCTGGATCAGTAACATATAGAAATGTTGAGTTTCAGAAAGAAAAAAAGTACTTATTCAAAAGCAATTTTTTTTTACTTGTTTGTTTACAGCGAGAAGGTACCGGTTCCTGCTCTAGAGAATGGAAGCTCCAATGGAGAGTACCAAGTGCTCAACGATGAAAGCGAAGCATCTAGAGACGAGACCCTGGCTCCATGAATAACTTATCAGTTATCAGTAGCTCTAGAGTTGTATACTACAATAACTATGGTAATGTTTTTAACCTTCACGCTGTTATTTGATGATTGCAAACAGTTGAACTTTTAACGATCATCGAAACCTGATATGCTCTATGTTTCGTGGGAGGATTGATTCCAGTTCTATCTCTAGACACGAAGCGTGCAGAGCATGTTATTGTCCCTAACGTTTTGTCCATCGCCTGGAGGCTCTACCTTTTTGTTGATTCAGTGGATGGATTTTAGAGGAAGGAAGAGAGTTTGGTTCTTGGGAGAGTCAAGAGTGCCAAACCAGTTTGTTGGTGATAAAAAGAGCATTGATTCATCATCTGGTACCTTGAAGTTTCTCTGATCATCTAGCCCTTCTGATATATAATTAATGTCTTTAATTAGGGTACTGCTTAGAACATTACTGATTTTGTGTTTTGATTTTTCAATAAATGATGAGTTCTTGTTGGCAAGATCATGTATGTGGCTGATGAGCAGCCATTTTCACTAGAATGGACATTTATCAACTTCATGTTCATTAATATCAGCGTGAGATTATTACATAGATACACTTAGAGTTTGACACTTCATGCGTGTCCAAAATGGACTTGAATGATGGATTAAGAGTTATATAAAAGTCTCCATAAGAAAAGATAAAGAGCAATTTAATTATACAAATTTTGAGGTGTTAGGAATTAAACCAATGACACCAGACTCTAATACCATGTTAGAGAATCAACTCAATTAAAAGCTCAAACTTGTAGTTGAAGTTCGCATTTATTCTTTTAATTCTATATTCCAACAACGATCCATCAAGACACATTTAGTAACCGTAGTGAATGGTTGAATACAAACACAATATGTTTAACGCAATAATTACAATCAATTATCTTATGAATAATAAGTTACAATTTTGACTATACCGATATGTAGCAATATATCCACACATTAAAAATATTTCAAAGACTATTTTAGGAGGCGTGCAAAACATCATGATGCATTAAAAGTTGTAAGTTTTGCAAATTCCAACTATAATTTTTACAAGTTTGACAAAATTAATCTGTTGAAAAAAAACATCAATTTAATTAATTTTGAGAGTCCATTTATGGATACATTGGTAGTGGTGATAGAGCAGCCAGTCTGACCACACAGATACCAGGAAGGATTAGAGTAAAAAATGCATGTGGTCACTATAATGACTCCATTTTTATAAGATAAGCCCACAATCAAAATTCCCCAATTGTCCAAATCCAAATCCAAATCTCAAATCTTTATATATCTCCTCATTCAAAGCCAAAACAGCCTCCCAAATCCACACCACGCATGGACCAACAGCAACCACCCACCTCCGCCGCTCCGCCACCCTCCGAACCACCGCCGCAACCACCGCAGCAGCAGCAACAACTACCGCCCTCCGCCG
>JAYMTE010003262.1:0-10031 GCA_036897545.1 Pelargonium fulgidum
TAGGTGGCTATCTGTCAAGAAATTGTAAGTTAAGGTGGCTATCTGTCAAAAAAGAAAGTTGAGGAGATATATCTGTTTTAGGTGGATAGTTGATATAAGTTATGTGTAATTAACCCTATTTTTTTTTAATATGTTTCTATTTCTTATTCCTTTTAGTAGTGTACAGGTCAAGTATTTTTTAAAAAAAAAAAAAAAAACATTTTGTATTTTCTGCTTTTTAATCTTTTTAGGTTGGTACTGTAAGTACACAGTTAAATTGGCAAATTTTTATCACTACTATATTTCTTTTCCATTGTAGTTTCAAAAAACCCAAAACAAATGCCTTACTTTTGGAGTGTTGGGTAGTGGGTTATTTCTCTTATATATATCAGTTAAGCAGCATAATTATAACAAGAGTTTGCATAGTCCAAACAAGAAGTGCCCACCACATGTTCGATGAAATGCCTCATAGAAGTTTACATGCATCTACCAATGATTCTGAGACATTTCTTGGCTTCTTCAGGATACCTTTGAGGTTAGCATCATACCATAGCAAGTTGTGCCTAATGTTTTCTTGTCTTTTATAGTGTACACCCATTGAATTTTATATGGGAGGTCCTCCATCAATCTTGTAATGCATACGTTTGTTGTACGTCTTGTGCTGATCTAAGGACAGAACCGCGAATTGTTCGTCAATTCATTTTCTATGAAAGAGATGATATGTCATTTTCAAATCATTATATTATTTGTTTACGAATTAGTAGCAATGGAATGACATGTATTGTTCCTAGGCCAAAAAAATAAGTGTTGTGTTTGATTGGAATTGTTACAATTTGTTATACAAACACAGAGAACAGATTTGATTGTGATTCACTCTTCTGTTGTGACCTACTATCTAGAATATGTTATTTTAAAGCCAATTGTTGATGAACTAATTACTGCAATTTATTGTCACTAGTTAAGGAAAACGAATCATGATTGTGCGATGTGGAAGGTTGAAGCCGGCTTGTGCTTTTGACTTTGAGTTATTTAATAGTCTTAGACTGAAATTTGCGGAGAAGGTGAATTTTTTAAGCTTGAGCTTTTTTAAGGTCCAAAGTACATAGCAACTATCATGTTGAAGATTCTTGTTAGACAATGACAACATTCATTTTAAAAGATGAAACATATAGCCTTGTGTTTATATTGTTTTGGAGGACCAATATCATGTTCTGTCACTTCTGTGTATTCTCTTTTATCAGTTGAATGACATAAAACCATTTGCATATTCCAAAATGCCATGTTCGAGGAAATGGCTCATAGGAGTTTCCATGCATCTACTAATGATTCTGAGATATCTACGCGTCTTGTCAGAGTAGTTTTCGATGTTGGAATTATACCATAATTGCAAGTTGCAGCCTTCTGCTTTGTCTTTCTCAGTGTAGAGTCTTTGAGTTTTATAATATTGTGCAGCTCTCCATCAATCTTGTAATGCATACGTATATTTGAGTGTGTAGAAGTAGTGAAAATGGCATGCTGTTAATTACTAGTTTCTCAATTCCTTTTCTATAAATTAGATGGCATGTCATTTTCCAAGTTACTTTAATAATCATTTACAACTCAAGGCATGCCACTCCCAAAAAGCCGATGCCTGCAGTACCATTCTGCTATGATAATGCCGACATAAATATTTTGTAACTCCCATGTTCCAAGTCCCTCTGGTGTTTTCAACAAGGCTTTTGAAATAATATATGAGCTGCCTTGGAATACTCGTATATCTCTCTATTTTATCTGATTGGCTTTTAGGTAAAAAGCCGAAGAAGAATTCAACAATTTGCATCTTGCAAAGCCACATGCACATCTATCTTTTAATTAACTTAATTCCCTATGGTTTCACATCTTTATGAGGATCTGGTGTGGTTTTTAGTTTAAGCTTGTACTTTCTTATGCACTCTGTTGAGATGTTATGTAGGACAAAAGAGCCTTTCCAAATAAATATTCTGTTGATTCGGTTCTTAGTTCGGCCCAGAATATATTTGTTTACTGGATTACAAAATGAAACCTACACGTTTGGGTTAGTTTATCCCTTCATTTAAATTCAGCTGATACCTCCAATGATATCATGTCTTGTTATTAGGTTTCTCTTGATTAAAACACATAATATAATTGTCCTTTAATGAAAAAAACTATTGTTTGTAACAACTTCTGTTTCTGTCCATCTAAACCTTAAGAATATGGAGCTAATTCATTCTCATGTGTGGCATTTTGCTCTGATGTCAATATTGTTAATTAGTCTCTGCAGTTTAGCAGGCATAACCGCATAACCTTCTTTCTTCTTCATTTGTTTCTCTTTGATTTCAGTTTTTGGGAGAGAGAATTGTTTGCTAATTAAGCCATATGTTCTGCAGATTGCTATGATCCCTTGGATACAAATGGGAATATTACAGTTACTTTTGACATTACTCAGTATACAGATGATGGTTATCAGGTTAGTATCATGTTCACTTAATTTTTTATACAATCAAGAAAGACGCGACTAATCATTTTGTTTCGCTGCAATAATCAAAAGTCTTCCTAGTGTTTGCAATTTTCAGAACTATGTATGCTTGATATATCAGACTAATCTGATATATCTTGATACAGTTTCTGTTCTTGATCTCATCTTTATCGATCTTATCTACCCTTTTTGTCAAACAAGAAATTGTCCTGGCAGGAAAATTTTCATATGTGAAATATTAGCTTAAACAAACGTAATAAGCATTGTAACTTGAATCAAGTTGAACATGTAAAATTATAAGGTTCAGAATTGGCTCAAAGGGTTGTAATTATATCAATGAACCTTCTTTGTACATTTGTTCAATAGAAAATAACTTGTTGCAGGCAAGAGTGACCATCCAGAACTTTTATCAGTATCGTCACGTGGACAATCCCGGATGGAAGCTAGGATGGACATGGACCAAAAATGAGATAATCTGGTCCATGACTGGTGCCTTTGCCACAAAGCAAGGCAATTGCTCAGCCTTCAGGAACCAGTTACCACACTGCTGCAATACAAAACCCGAAATAGCTGATCTTATGCCGGATTCTCCCCAAGTAAACATGTCCGAGAACTGCTGCCGGGGAGGCCTTCTCACTGCTTGGGGTATCAACCCTACCATGTCACTCTCTTCCTTCTCAATTATAGTTGGCAACTTGAATAAGAATGCTACTGCTCCGCCACCAGCAAACCTGACTCTGTTGGCGCCGGATATAGGCTACACATGTGGCCCAGTTTTGGATGCCAAACCCACAGTCTCTTCAGATGTTGGGGGTAGAAGAGAAGTTCAGGTTTATAGTAAGTACTGTTTTTCAATGACCATAACAATCAAGGAGAGTTTTTACTGTCACAGATGTTAACAAAGTACAAACTTCAATTTTTGGCAATATTATTTGAAGCTGTTTTTGAATGTGAACTGGCTAAATCATATTGGTTTTGCAGGAACATGGAAATCAACATGCACTTACTCTAGCTTTTTAGCTAACAAAACACCAGTATGCTGTGTTTCACTCTCAACATTCTACAGTCCTACCATCACATCATGCCCAAAGTGCAGCTGTGGATGCAGACCAGCAGACGACAGCACGGATTCATGTATAAGGTGTGTTTTTGCAATGGATTATAAGACTATATATACTGGATTATAAGACTATATATAGTTTGTGATCTTGAGCTGTTCAAATTCAATCTGATCTCTCTCTGACAGCAGTGATCAAGGCTCGCCGGCAAGTTCACTCAGCAATGTTGACATAGTGCAATGCACCGATCACATGTGCCCAATTCGAGTCCATTGGCACATCAAGACCAGCTACATGGAGCATTGGAGGGTGAAACTAACAGTCTCTAACTACAACTACAAAAGAAACTACTCAAACTGGAATGTAGTTGCTCAGCACCCGGGTTTTGGCATGTCAACGACGACTTTTAGCTTCAATAGTACAACCCTTCCATCTTCCGGGTTTTCAGGTACATCAACTGCATCAAACTCTGTCACCAAACTCTGCAGTAACTTCAATTGCCTAGTTTTTGCAATGAACTTTGAATGTTACATGTAACATATGAATATTTAGTATAGGCTCTAGGCAATGCACATTTTTTGAAGTAGCAATAGGATTTTACATTATCAGCATTATGTTTTCTTGATACACAATGTTTGGTTGTAAAAACTTGTGCAGATGATGTAATGCTGTTTTGGGGGATAGACTACTATAACACAGAGCTTTTGCAAGCCAGTGGAGATGAAGTTGGTTCAGTGACATCAGAGATGCTTTTGAGGAAAGATTTAGAGACATTCACATTCAGTAATGGATGGGGTCTACCTCGGAGAATATATTTCAATGGCGAAAACTGTGAGATGCCTCTTCCGGACAGCTTTCCGATGCTGCCTAATCACAGCTCCATTCAGGAGCCTACTGGTATTACATTGCTTCTCCTCCTAATCTATTGGATTTCAGCAACATGGACTTGGTCTTGACAGATATAAATGATCAAATGTTTTTCCACACCCCCCCAAAAAACTAACAACAAACAAGGTTAAGGCGCTTTGGATCCATCCCGAAGTCTCAGGTTCGAGCTTCTCATCTCATTTGGTGTTAGTATCGTCCAAGCCTCTCATCTGGTGTTAGTATCGTCCAAGTCTCTAAACTTGTGTTGGCATCACAGGATGAAGAATAATGTACATATTTCCTGACATATACAAATAATCAAATCTTTTTGGAGTCATTAACAAACAAGGTTAAGACGCTTTGAATCCCTCTTGAGGTCTCAGGTTCAAGCATCTCAGCTGGTGTTGTTATCACGGATAAAGAATAATGTACAAACTTCATGAAAAAATATTTTTTCTGATAGTTGATCATGTTGATCTAAGATACAGTTCATTTAAATTTAGAGTCGTATCGCTAAAATATAATACGAAAAGATTGCATATAATGGTACAAGTGAAAACACGTTAATAAGATTGACTTTTTAGTGGTAGAAGCTCAAACTATTACGTGTAACCCAATATTAAAGTTTAACGTGGGCTCAAAAAGCCTTTCGACTTAAACACACCATTCACGTAAATTTCGAGTCCGAACTTTTTCATGCGACATGCACGTGAGTGAGAATGCTGGAGAGATATGTAATCAATCACCTATAGCTAATATTGTTGGATAATTATCATTTTGGTAACCAAAAACATGTAGTCCATTTTCAAAGGAAACTTGGGTACTGTGACAGAAGAGGACAAGAGCAGACAAGGTAGATAAGGTGTTTGTCTGTCTTGAATTGATTATCAAGTCTTTAACCATTTGCATTGCAACAAATGTGTTGACAGACTTGTCTTCTCTTCACATGCTTTTAAGCCACGTGCATCGATCTCACTGTATTATTTTTTTTATTTTTTATTTTTTTGACATAGCACCAGATCATTTCTCATCTAAATCTATGGAATTTTATTACCTCAACAATGTTAACTAAATTGAAAACATCCTAGTCATTGTATCCTTGGATGTGCCTCATTTGACTCGATTAAATTGACAAATTATGATGTTATTGTCGTCTTGTCCACGTGTTAGGATACTTATTTTGAAAATATTCAAAGACTGGAGTTCTAGAGATGGAGTTTGGGGCTTACACCTAGGGGATGAGATTGGAAGCCTTGAGGCATTGCTTTTGGAGTTTTTGGAGCCTACCTAAGAATAGCATGCCGTTAGAGGGAGATCCAGATGTGCGAACGAAAAATCGCTCAGATGTACGCTTAAGAATGTACTATGGGGGACTCCGAACCACAACCTGTTAAAAAGAGCTCTAAAGAGAATCCTACAGAGAGAAAGTCTTTTGTGTAAAATCTCGATCTCTCACTCTGAACTGGGAGATGTATATTTATGCTTACAACCATTCTCGTCAAGTGTCATCGTGTGGTTGATTGTTGGTTGCATGAGGTTCGCTTTTAATGTTGGAGTTCTTCTCTTCTAGGCGCACCGACCACGATACCAAATGAGTTTCAAAGCTCTCGTATTCCTTCCAAACATTATGTAGATTAGTGGATTCCTTAAGAGTTTCTATCGCTTTAGGCATTGTTTTAATGTCTAAGTATAGCGAGACATTGTGGTGGTGACCCAGTAGGACGGAATGTCTTGAAGATAATTAACCCAACAACACAATGACCTTGGTGTGACCTGACGAGATGAGAACCTTAAAGGTCTCTTGTGATGAAGGCTAAATGTTGATGAGCTCCATTTGAGGTGACCATTTATGAAGAATAAGCGGAGAGTTATCTCTGTACGTGGCGGCAAAGGAAAGGCAATGAGCTCTTTTTATGGCGATCGTTTACAAAGGAATGACAAGGGCATCTCCTTGAGGTGACAATTTATGAAGGAGGGTCGATGAGATCTTTTTATGGTTTCTTGAGACTTTAGAAGGTTTAATTATTCTATATAGAAGATTCTTGAAACTTCATTTCATTGCAGAGCCGATCTAAAAAACAATTTATCTAAATTGTGCAACTCTCGTACAAAATAATACATAATGAAATTATTTGTATATTATTTATTTCACATTAAAAATATAAAAAGAAAATAACATAAAACTAGGAAAACAATAGTAATAAAATATAAAAAATCGAGTTTCAATAAAACAATCATACAAATTTTCCATCTTACCTAACTTATTATAGGAAAATAAAAAAAATCATGAAGTACTGTGACTGTGACACAGAAAATGAGCTTCAGTTAAGTTGGGTTGTGTGCAATTACCATATTATCCAGTAGAATACAAGACAATTCAAAACAGCCCACCTGAGGTGACCCCATTCTCTCTGAGTCTCTGTCTCTGACCTCAAACACCATCTCTTCAAATTCTCTCCCAATAGATTTTCCCAAAAGAGAAAACACCATCGAATCCACCCAATCTTCCTCATCCTATGGCTCCTCCTGGCGATAAATCCGGCGCTGCAGAGGGAGCCATGATTGCTCAACCTCACGGCCGTCCGATTTCCACCATCGTCATCATCATCGGTACCTCTCTCTCTTTCTACCCATACATATATATGTATGTACTCTCAGGTCCCATTTCAGTTACTGATATAATGTTGTATTGGTGCTCCCAGCTATGCAGACCGAAGCATTACCTCTCGTTGACAAGTTTCAGCTCACAGAGGACCTCGATTCCATGTCAGTTTCTTCTTCCTCAATGCCTCCCCTTAGGGTTTAGAGTAGTTTAATCTGATTTGAATTGTTTATGTTTTTTTTTTATTTTCTTTCAATAAGTTGCTAGAGTATTAGAGTTCCATTTTAGGTTTGTTTTGATGCAGTTGATTTAACCTCGTGGAATATTTGTGAATTGTGAGCTCAAAAAAAAAAAAAAAAAGTTGATGGAATATTTTTGCAAATATGAGCTCTGACCTTTTGTGTTTTCTTAAGCGATATGATCCATTTAGGGAGTGTTTAGTTGATTTTGGCGATGTTGTTTGAGTGATGAAATCACTGAAAGTGTCTGTTTTGACTGGTAGTTGAGGTACAATCATGATTGATTGTAATAGTCTTCCTACATCATTTAGCTGGTACATATTGTATATTTGTGAAGTGCAATTGTAATTTGTAGAGGTAAGTAAAAAAAATTCCATATGCTCATGGTGACTTACTAGTAGATCTTTTGTGTAACTGTTTGCAACTATTTTATTGCTGCAGAAATGTAGGCTATTTCTCTGTAACTGATCTGGAATTGTCAGATATCAGTTGCTTTACTCTTTAATATGAGATTCCAAATATCGTATTAATATGCTTTGCGATGAAATTTTGCAGTTTCCCGAAAGAGGTACCCTGGACTCGGTATCATGGCATGTACAAAGATCTGCATATCAATATCATAGGCCCAGGAAAAGACACAACTTTGGGTAAGTTGTTGGTTTTCTTTGTGTTTCGAATTACTAATTGTCTGCTATGGGTTTTGTTTGGCACTCTAACTGTCTTCTTGTAATTTAGCCCTGTGCTGTTGTTGGCTACAATATAGATGTGATATTAGTGAAGTCTCCATTGGTTAAAACATGTGGATAAACCAATGCCTCTTACCTTATTAGTATTTTTGTTGATCATGGCACTCATATTAAAGTCATGTTACACCATATTAAAGTCATGTTACACCTGTTACTCAATGCAGCACTATATCTATGTTTAGTCAATGGAATTTCAGTGGAGTGATGTGCATCACATGTTTATATCTATGTTTAGTACTTTAGTCATCTTATGTTAACGACTTATTGTCTCTAGCTATGTCCTTTTTAATTTAGCCTTGAGCTTCTGTTGGTGACAGATACGATACACTAATACTAGGGAAGTCTCCATGAGTTCGTTAGAACATTCACTTCCATGTGCAGACTAATGTTTATCGCGTCTCACCTTGTTAGCCTTTTTGTTGGTTATGACATTTGTAATCAAGCCATATTATAAAAAAGTTATGTAACACTAAATTTTTATCAAAGGAATATCAGTGGATTGGTTTGAACCACATGTTTATATAGCTCAACTCAAGTTTTAGCTAGCACAGCCAATCATTAAATTCAGCCCATGCCTATGTTAGAAAGTCAAAATTTGTAGAAGCATACTCATGCCGATTTGATGTGGGCATGGTTATCAGATGTATCCTAGATACACACATTTAACAGCAATGTCGTATGAAAAAAAAAAAATTGTTTTTTATTCCTATCATCTCCTTGCTGGATTCTCATACCTTTTCTTTTCAGGGGTCGATAGTGTAGGCACAGTTCCTGCATCTCTTGTGACCTATGCTTCTATTCAGGCATTGCGACCAGATTTAATCATAAATGCAGGCACGGCCGGTGGCTTCAAGGTTTGCCTTTTATAGTGAAGCTGTCTGAAGTATTGTTTTGCTGTATTTTATGTATTAATTTGCAAATAAATAATAAACCCCACCTCCATCCCCATTTTCCCTTCCAAATTTCGTATACTAATTAGTGGATGTTTTCAGTCCAAAGGAGCTTGCATTGGTGATGTGTTTCTTGCATCTCATGCTGCTTTCCATGACAGAAGGATACCCATCCCTGTAAGTGCTCCTCTATTTTCATTCTTGTTCTTCTGTTTTTTTTTTTTTATAAGCTCTTGTTCTTATGTTTACTAGACAATGTCCGGTGACCAAATGAATTATTGGCCACATTTTTCTTAGCATTGAAGTAATCTAGTTGGATGGTGGATACAACCATTAGAATTTAAGGGATTTAAGCTAAGCAGGACCAGGACTGAATGCTTGGAGTGTAAGGATATAAGAGCAGGGTCACAAGTCTATGAAAATGACAATTTTAGGAACCGTCAATCAATTGAAGTGCTGGGAGATCGAAGAGTATGTTAAAAATAGGATGTGGTTGGGATAGATGAAATGTAGAACCGTGTTAGAGGTTTGATGTGATAGGGGAATTCCTTCAAAGTTGAAGTTTAAGTATCATAGTATCGTCGTTCACCCTATTACGTTATGTAACATGTGTTGGGTTCCTAAGGGACTCCAAATATGAGATTGCTTATATGGATATGTGGTAATACACTAATACAAGGTAGGAAAGAACAGTCAACTATTCAGGCAAAAGTTGGGGTTGGACCAATTGAGGATAACATGAGGAAAAACAACTTTAAATGGTTTCAACATCGGCAATGAGAACGCTAGTTCCCTTGGCTAGGAAAGAGAGGGAATTCAGTTAGGTGAAAGAAAATAGACAATGAAATGACAAAAATAACATGGCAAGATATGATCATGCAAGACTTAATGGATACAGTAGCCTTGGATAGGGATGAGAATATATGTGAAGGATCTCATATAGTCTTGCGCGAGGATTCATGTAGCCAACACCTTTCTAATTTTGTTTCATATTTTTGAGTGGGGTCTCCAATTATGTGTATCATGAAATAGTTGTACTTTCTATTTTGAATATCAGTATTGAAGTATATAGTTTTGTTTTGAATTATGAGAAGTAGATGCTAATTGTTAGAAATGATGAATGGTTTCTATATTATTTCAGTACAATTCTAATTTCATAATACAACATGATATA
>JAYMTE010003263.1:0-10027 GCA_036897545.1 Pelargonium fulgidum
CTGTATCACACGAAAAAAAAAATGTATCGAAAAAAAAATGTTGAGGTTACATAACTCTTAAGTACATCCCTAAAGCAAAAAAGATATAGGAAATTAGTGCACACAGACACTCACTCATTGAAAAATAGCGCAGAAAACAAGCATTAGAGTGACCCTAAACCTAATACTTTTTTTCTGGTACATAACATGGGTGAATTAGGAGAAATCTCTACAACCAGTAGCATAATGATTGTGATTGAGACAAACTAATGAACTCCAAATAGGAAAGTTAAGAACCAAGAAAACATTTATCACTTCATGAGTCATGACATATATATATATAATGTTAGATTAACAATCATCATCATCATCATCATCATCATCATCCTTAGACCAATATATCTTTTATCAAAAGCATAGTTCCAGGAAAGGAGTTGAATATGTCATCTCACTGCCTGTCTCATCTACTTTTCTCATCAAACATAGAGAAAATAAAAAGTGCCGAGTGCCCTCATGAAGACACAGACAGAATTAGAAAACCCTAGTTGGAAAATGGAGGATTTTGAAATGGTTCACCCCACAAATAATACAGACTCATAAAATGTACACAACATGCAATTGTTAGTTTCATAAGGAGAAACTCTGGATTCCTTTAGTGAAATTGACACTCGGTTAACATTCTTAACGACAATAAGACAATAATGTGAATCTGACTAATCTAGTAACACAAACCTGCAGAGCAGTTTCCAAATCAGAAGGAGAACAATCACCAGAAAAGGTTCTTGTATAAGCTCCAATATTTGTTCCAACTTCAGCTCTTTTACCCGCAAGCATATCTGTTAGCACAGATGGTCTGTAACCAAATACACCAATTTCTCCAGCAATAGTTGATCCCATTGAGCATGAAATGTATTCACTTTCTGGGAGTTCTGATAAACCCCCGTATGAAAACCCTGTGAAGAGAACCTGTTAAAACAAACCCTTAATAAATATTACAAATTTCACATCAATTGATGAATGACAAAGATCATCATTCCAGTTGTTCCCCATGAAAATAATAAACCATATATTCTTGGTGCAACAGGAAAGTGAACTCATTGACATCATGAACCAAAAGAGGGAGCAGATTGTTCTGTGAATAAGCCACACTTTACTGGAAAGTTGCCCAGACAGCATACATTCGTACTTCGTAAGCACAAGGACACGTTTTTCACTAAAACTTATGGTGCTGTGCCCACCAAAGTTTTACCACCTGAGGTAGGTGTTATCTTCAAGGAGCAGTGTATTACAAAGCAATAAACAAACTCCATCTATTAAGCTTTTTATTAGAAAGAGTCTAATGCCTATGATTTCATGAAGCCAAATATGAAATGGAAATATAAGATTTTCAACGTCACTTCACAAAACCAGAAAATTCATAGTCATTAACAATTTTCATGATGATTTAAGAAACCATGCATAGAAATGTGATTCTTGAAGCTACAAAAGCATCTATAGAATAGAGGAAGATAGAGTAATGACAAGGGCACCAATCACAGTCTAACTCTTAGGATCCTTATTCTTTTTACATGGAATGTTAGACTATGTGAAACTATATCATTTACAGAAATCATGCCTTTTCACTCTACAATTATCTGAGTATACCACCACCACTTCATAACCAATTAATTACTGACGTTTTAGTCCTTATAATAATACTCATGGTTTAACGAAAAATATAAACTAAATTATGGTTCTTGAGATTCACTGTTCAAGAGTCATGATAATCTTTGAATTATGCCATCCACTCAGAGGAATTAACAGTGTTTCTCAAATACAATTACAGCAGTGATTTCGTAAAATATACCTGGTCATCAAGGAAATCTGTACACTTATAGCAAATCCGCATGCCATTGGATAGAATTAATTCGGTGGCCCTGATTTTTGAATACTCAAGCTGCTGCACAATATTCCTGAAACACCAGCAATAGTGTTGTAAAACTAAAAGTAATGAACCACAAATGTGATTTACCAAAAGTAGACTGATATCAAGCAAAAAAGTTGCAAAGGGCAAACTCATCAAGCCAATAATTAAAGTAGCAGAACTTCAGTGCATCAATTCAATAAACTAGTTGAAATCAAAGAAATGTAGTCAAATAAAGTAGAGATTTATAGCACATGCATATATAAGTTGGGTAAAAGATCACTGAAAGCAATAGCTTATGTTATTCTCAAACACCTAGTCTCTTTGAAAAGTAGATGCATCCGTACATTATGGAAATAATTCCGATAATGCTGAGAATAATCCACTCCCGTGTAACAATGAGATGGTAATTAAATTGGCTATGTGTGGGGATAAATCAGAACAGAAACTACTATACAGCTTTTCAGTTAAAAACGAATATGTATTGGATTGCAAAAGCAATAAAATTATCTATCAAATACATGTCAGACTTGGAGCCGTTTGCAAGAAAGGGTATAAGTCTTATTCCCCTACCACTGGGTGGTATTATTGTCTCTCCTAATGTTACCTTTTTGAGTCAACACACTAAAACGTTGGACAATACTTGTGTCAGATTGAGCAAGTTCAATACCTAAGATGGTGGATTGTCGACCGATTGACACTCCTAAGGATTCAAATGTCAAGCTTCTTCCCGAACACAGGGAGCCTCTAAAAGATCCTAGAAGATATCATCAAATCGTTGGAAAATTGAATTATCTCACAATTACTCGGCCATACATCTCATTTGTAGTATGTGTGATGAGTCAAATTTTCCAATCTCAATGTGACGGTCATTGGGATATAATGGTATACATTCTCATATACATTAAAGGCACTCCAGGCTAGGGACAATTATATAAAGATAGAGCATTCTCCAATCATTGGATCATCATATGCCGATTGGGTAGGATCCCATCAAATAGACATTCTAAGTAAAGGTACAGTGTAATGATCGGTGATAACCTAGTCCCCTTGAAAAGTAAAAAAAAATGAGATGTCGTTGCTAGGTCTAGTGCAGAAGCTAAATATCGGGCTATGCCTCTAGCTACGTGTGAACTTATTTGGTTAAAACAACTTCTTCAGAAGTTAAAGGTTGTAGAAGTTTCTCATATGAAGTTGATATGTGACAATCTAGCAGATCTACATATTGCGTCCAATCTTGTTTTTCATGAACGGACTAAACATATTCAGATTAGTTGTGAATCATCAAAGAAAATATTGTGTAATGGTGCATTTCTACTAGCCTTTTCACCAAATCAATCTGAGGACCTCACATAGGCTATATTTATAACAAGTTGGGCACATATAACTTATAAGCTTCAGCTTGAGGATGAGTGTTAGAATTCGTATGATTGGCACTAAATTAGGAGTTTGTATACAGTTAGGAATGTAGCTCTAAATTAGGGATTTTCTAGTTTTGTTATTCGTTTTCCTATTCCTTTGTACTTGTATAAATTGAGTGTCCTTGTATTCAATAAATTACTGAATTCTAGTCTCTACTTCTTCAAGTATTATAGTAATTTCATGCTTTTTGGACTTGGCTGGCCCATGGCCCCGGACAAATCAGCAAATCAACAAGATAAAGACATGAGTCTCAAAAATAAGAATCCAACATCTTATACTTCATTGTAGATATGGTACATGAAGAGTAAATGACACTTCATGGCAGTCTGATAAAGATTCAATGCTTCATTGCAGAATAGCCACTTTAAGTGCTCTATAAAATACATATAATACCACATCCCACTAGCTCCCTTGTCTCATTTTATAAAAATTGCATATTCATATTCTTAACCATCATTTAGCTATTCTGTTTTAAGCATTTGTAAAAGTTAAAATAGTAAGTCAGTCAATTTCAATTTTGTACACAGATCCAGCAAACGGAGACCTTGAAAGTTGTCCCATACTTTCAAACATAATTGAAAAAGAAACAGAATTTACCCTGGAGTTGGCTGTGTACTGACAATTTCTTCAGGAATGTGCTCCTCATCCCAAGGAGAAATGCTTCTTTCTTCCTCCAGTGAGTTGACCCTCCGTACAATATTCTTTAACTCATCTAATGTAGCAGATGCTCGAGGCTCAATTGTTTTTATGACACATCCATTTGATGTTCGTAACTTCTCTGAATATTTGGATACCTCTGATGCCGATATATCTGCACAAATAGAATTCATGAGAGCAATTATACATAGTAAAAATGTTTGTTCATTACAGAACAGTTAAAACCAAAAGATTGCACATATTGTAAAATTCACTGACGAGGTAGAAGAGTCTTCTGAAGTTGTGCCTCATATTCAATTCCAACAACAGGTTCAGCACGCAGAAAATGCTGAAAAATGATACATATATGAATTTTTAATATTACCGGAAATAAACTTATATTATAATTTGGAAAATACGAAGAAAACTACAATTTCTATATACTTGTAAATATTCATCCCGCAAGTTGGCTGATTGCATTTGATCACGCTCCAAATAGGCAGATTCAATCTCGGACAATAGTAAAGCCCGAACAACAGATATCTCACGTTCTGAAAACCCATGTACTCGTACCCTTGCAATCTGAAACACAAGTCATCAGCAAAGAGAAAGGAAATGTGATAAAACTTTTGAACAAAACATACAAAATCACACCTCGATGAGCATTGATTCAAGGGCCTCAATAGCGCCTCTTTCTTTACAAGATGAAGTCATTATGTAAGCCTTTAATGGGCGAACTAAAACATCTGCAGCAGCTGAGCATGAGAAATAAGGCAGATCTTTTCGACGAGATATTTTAAAGAACCTCTGATTTAGAGCATGAAGGAACATTGATTCTGTGAGTAAATCTTTATAGTCCTTTACTGTTTTCAGCTCACCCACTGGTAACTTGTAACTGATCATCACTGCAGACTATTACAAGCCAGTAAAAGAACAACGTTATCATTAATCATACACTTGAATGTTTACAATTCTATGTACAAGATTGATTATACACTTACCCCCGCAGCTTCAGATTCAACGAAACACGAAAGATGTGGCTCCTCGTGAGATGGAACTGGAAAGATTGGAATAGATGGGCCAGTTGCTGAGCTTTTATGCTCAAAATGGGTCTTTATTAACTCAACTACACTCTGGAAAGAGAAGGAAACTGTTAGACATCTTCATGAAAAAAGATGATCCAAACTTCCATAAGAAAATTTGAACATTAACAAAACCAAACCTGTGTATCAGGAAAATCTCCAACAGCTATCACTGCCATATTATGTAAATTGTACCACTTCCTATAAAATTGTTTTACAGTTTCAGGAGAAACTGTCCGAATAACTTTTTCTAATCCAATAGGTAGGCGCTCAGCATACTGCAATGAATAAAGGGTTTGAAAACAAAATAAATAGGTTAATCTCCACAAAGAAGAAATTGACAAGTGAGCAACCAAACCTAGATGCATTTGACATGTAGTTCACTACTTTTTGCTGTCTAAACTTCCAAAAATGCAATCAAAATTCAACATTAGAAACAATTTCATGATTTATCCAAAAGGCAGGGAGATATGCCAGTGCCAAGGGAATCTCATTGCACTATATCCAAATAGGTACATTGCACTTCTTTCTTATCTGAACTTTTATACAGGAGGTATACATGCCATAAAAAATAAGGTACTAATGTAACTTGGGGAAATAGAACCCACTGTCATGATTAAAAGACATTACATGGGATGCCACAGTGGCTAACCTAAGGACAAGTGATTTCCTCATCAAGTTGTATGGGGTAGAAAAATTCATTTGGTTTTCAAATAAAAGAATATGAGAAGGGCCTGCGAATTCATTCATATATAGATATATGTTTGAAAACTGAAAATATGGTAATGTGATTATTTCCAATAGCAATACCTTCGAACCTTCCATCATCAGCACCCAATGAGCATCCTGCATCCTTCCAGTAGCGTTCCGGCTTCCTCTATACTCCTCCATGATAGCTCCTCTTTCTTTCTCCAAATCATCTTTTGAGACTCGAACCTGCATGGAACAGGTAATTAATCTATACAAAAGTGTAACAACTTGAAAGAGTAAAAAGGAAAGGAGCTAATGGATACCTCGGAACTAAATTCTGCCAATACAGAAATAGCCTGAGACAACAGTTCAGGCTTGTCAATAGGAACAAACAACTCATACACAGTCTCATCAGCCGATGTAACTGCATTTTGACAGGCTCCAAATTCCGCTCCAATACTCTCAAGAAATTTTACTATATCATGATTTGTGTACTTAGTTGTTGCACTGAAAGCAAGATGCTCAACTATGTGAGCAACTCCACGTTCATCCTCCTCTTCCAATACTGAGCTGCCATGAAGCAAGAGAATCAGTTTATTTTAACAGTAATACATTATTGTCTGAGTATTCAATCAATCTAGAGAGTGAAGAATTGAAGACGAAAGAGCCGATGAGGCCTATGATCACCCCCAAGGCTTATCCAAATGGATATCAATCTTGATATTCTACAAGGGTGTTTAAGGGACACCAACTCTTGCATTAACAATTTTTTATTTTATTTCCATCTCTCATCTAATAGTGAAACTATATTATCTTCCTTTTACATGTTCAATAAACACAGTGCATCAGTTGGTGTTCCCATAACATACAAAAACACCACAACATCTTCTTGTGTTGTGTGTCAGATTCCATCTCATAAATTCATCAAGACACCAAGATTACTCAAGATCACACACCACAAATCCACCAAAATCAAAGCAATAGGACCAAATGCAAGATACAGAGTTCACTAAAATCACAACCAAAATAAAAATTCAACGAACGCATTGAATTTAACAATGAAGAAGAAAATCAAAAGAGTGAGTGGCGTACCCGACTTTAACGGCGAGAGCGAGAGCAGCACGCATCCTGGGCTTGGAATTGCAGCGAACATAATAGGAGAGGCCATTGTCGAGCCTTCCACAGACGGATCCGAAAGGATAGTCTTCGAGAACTTGGTCCATGTCCACATTCAGTAGCTTCAGTGACCTGAACCCATGTTTCTTTGCGATCGATGAACCCTCTGCAATCAACAAATCCATCTCCACGTCTCGCTGTAAATTGCTTAGTTGAGAAGACGATATGCACAAAAATAGGAAAATTTATTTGTTCCCTTTCCTCTTTTGAGAAGCAAATGAATTTTCTGATGAGAGAAGATATAATTGGCCTGTTGCTCTGCTTGTGGTTGGATCAGTGTAGAAGGTGATTTATTTACTGGACAAATAGTGTGTATTTTTTCAAATCTTGATCATCTGCTAGGTTATAATATTTGAACGGTCGAGATGCAAAAGACTTGCTGCACTAATTATTTATTATTTTTATTTTTATTTAAAAATTAAAAATAAAAATAAAAGAGAGAGAGACTTGTGTTGTGCTAATTATTTGTTTGGGGAATAATGTTAGTTTATTGCTCTGATATTGCAAAATTCCACTCCATGAAAAACGGTACCATTCGATGTCATTAGTTGGGGCTTAATGCTTTTGCCTTTCGCTTCAAAAGTATAGAACCTTTCTATTATTTTTATTAGATTCAATCAAGTTATCTCATTCTTGAACGAACGATGGAGATTTAAAATACTTGATTTTTTATGTTAAAATCTTTATTAGAATAATTCACCTTTTTAAGACAATTATTAAAACAATACAATGGATAATATATGTGGATAAAATAGAGGTAGGTGATTAAACGTAGTACGTTTTGATTACTAAGCTCAATAATATGCAATTTTGAGATCATAAATTAAAACCTAAAAGTGACAACCTCGTCATTCTCTCCTCTCATTTCTAAAGCATAAAGCCGTGAAAATAGTTGTTGATAATACCTCAAAAAATCATAAACATGAGAGCTAATTGCAAAACTACAAGTGACACTTCAAGTCAAGTTATCCTTCAAAGTAAACAACCCCAGTCAACTTTGATCAAGGGTCAGGTCAGACTCGATCAAAGCTCAAGTCAAACTGAAGGGTCGCATTTGATCGAAATGCACAAAAGTCACAAAGGTGCGCATCTGCACAAGTGCTCATTCGCAAACCACCTTGCAAATCGAGTCTTAACAAACATTCGCAAGCTTGGTGCAAGCTTGCACCACGCTTGCATTGGCCTACTCGAACTCATGCAAGCCCACATCCGCACATGCATCAACGTAAGGTCTACCTTATGCCCCATCTTTGTGTGATTGTTTCCAAGTCTCGACCTATGCAAGCCCACTCCTGCAAGCCTTCATCGATGCAAGCTTATTCTGCAACCCTCTTCTGCAAGGCTCATCCACAATGTCATGCCCGCTCTTCCCCACGTTTGTGCACTCTCTTTGGTATACTCTCTTTACACAGTCCATTCGCGAACATCTGTGCACAACTCATGCACCTATGCATAAGACTCATTCTCCTCCACACAAGATTTGATTTTGGGTACAGATCTATGGCCTTCGTTAGATAGTTTCAAATGGTGTTTTCTTGCCAATTGCATTGTATTTCCTTGCAAGTGAGCAAATGTTGTTAGTATGGATAAAAGATAAACTAGTCATAAGTGATTTTCATCAATTGTCAACTTGTGTGTGTTGCAACTCTTTCTTAAAACCATCCTCAAAGCTTTTAACATTATTCTCTCAAGATATTCATCAATACAACTCCATTTTATTTTATTTTTTTTGAGTTCAATATTTTCTTCGCATTCAAATTTCGAGATCACTGCAATTGGTAACAAAGCAGCAAGACCAGAGACCATGGTGACAAATATCGACACCATTAAGGAGATTTCAAATAATAATGTGTGGAACGTGTTATTGAGTTGCGAGATTCAATGGCTCATATTTATGTTGGCCAAAGGAGATCCATCATCATTTTTACACCTTGCAATGTCAATTCTCAACCTTATAGGGGCAACAAAACAAATGTTTGCATCTTTGGGAGGAGTTTTGCACAATGTGGGGCATGGAAACGACGTCCAGGGGTTGACCTCAGCGTAACCACATGTATTCCAACATTGTGCGACAAAAGATGGTCAGTCACGTAACACATTCGCGAAGTTGTCAACCTTTGGTGTTTCTAAACTTTTATGGACCTGATATACAAAATTGGGTGCAAAAATGCAATAAGTTTTTCTATTTCCTTTTTTTCTTGTACAAAAATAAGGTGCCAATGGTTGTCACTATCTTGAAAGATGTGTCAATAGATGGTTCTAAAACTACTAGAATCTTGGCAATGCCATGTTTTTTGCACAAAATCAAGAGAAAAAAGTTACAGGAATACCAAGATCAATGCAAAGAGGTGCGTTTGTGAGTTACTCTGGAAGTGTGGGCAATTTCGTGCAAGCTGCCTACAACAATTCGAGTGCGGATATGGGACCACGAGCTCTGGTGCATCTTGTACAACCACAAATGAGAAATAGAGGTATGCAAGCAAATCTTAAGGGCCTTGAAAGGTGGCTATGGGTATGCATCAAGATTGCATGGTCCTGCACAGTTTGAAAACTTATCATGAAAATAATATGACAAGAGAAGGAAAAAGGGTCTTTGCTTTAAACATGTTGAGTTGTTCACTCCGAGTTGCAATAAAAAGTGATAAAAATAAGCCTTTAAGGTTACAGACGAGGAGGAAAAACCCAAGATGAGATTGATGTTTCATGTTTGTTTGTGTTTCTATATTGCTCCTTAAAGGATGTGTCACATAGGATTGACTTGAAGAAGGAGAGTGTCATGTGTGATCTAGTTTGTTTGGTAAGTTATCACTATTTTATCCTTAAATTAGTCCATTGGGAAACAATATTGATTGTAAGGAGCTCAAACGGTCGACCATATATAGTTATGTTTTTTGTTGACCGTTTTCAGAAATGTTTTAATTTAAGATTTATTATCCATCATAATTAACCTTCAAACTATATTTAAATTATTGCATTTTAATTCATATCGTTCAAATTATATTTAATACATTGGAATAATTACATATGACACTCCTTAACTAGATACTTTTTACTTTAGGCACTCCTTAACTATTTTTTGTAACTTTGGGCTACCCTAAATTATCCAGACTTCATTTCATCCACAACTCCATCATTTAAA
>JAYMTE010003264.1:0-10026 GCA_036897545.1 Pelargonium fulgidum
CTCATTGACTTGGCTTAGGCCAAACCCAAAAACTCTTGGCTTAGATTTCTTATTCTCTATGTTTATATATCTGTGTGTTAATCTTTTCTTGTAAATGTTTCTAAAATCAATTACACACCTCAAGAAACTTAAACTTGTTGTACATGAGATTCGGTTGTTTGTTTCAAGTGCTTAAATTTTGTGTTAGAATATAGTATTAAAACAATAAATAAGAACTTCAACTACAAGCTTGAGTTTTTAGTTGAGTTGGTTCTCTAACATGGTATTAGAACCTGAGTTCGTACATGTTCAATTCATAACACCCCAAAATTTGTATAATTAAATTCTTTATTATTCTCTCTCATTTTCTTTGAGTATATTATAGTTGAGTAGGTTCTCTAACATTTTGATTAAAAGAGCAACTATGTACATTTTCAAAATGTTAATATAAATTTTTGTATATGGTAATCGGTAACAATTTCCTAACATATGACATGCTTGGTAGTAAAGTTAATACAATTTACACGCATGAAATTATGAATTTTATTATATAAGATCATGTTGTCCAAAAGGACCATATCTAGTAAGTGATTTTGTTATGTTTTTATTTTATATGGCACCACATAGTAGTAGCTACATTGTAATGGAGTAATATGTCAAAATTTGTACATTTTTGTTGTAAAAAAATATAGAGTATAGTATGTCATATAATATATCAGTTATTTTTATTGTTGATTAAATTGAATCATAATATGCAATTTAGATTGTTTGTGTGATAAATCAAACGCTTTGCGTCAAATTCATATAAGTGTGCCAATATATATACATCATATGTTGAGTTATTACTTTAATTAAAATTAATTTCACACAATACAAAACTGCTCTTGGACATAAAATGTTTTTCACTGTATTTGAGGTGACTATTTGTTCGTTAGTGTTAAGAAGCCTTCCCAATAATTTCATAAAAATACAAGAAATTTTAAATGATATGTACTGTTTATTTTTATTTTTATTCAAATTCTATGCATAAGATATTGTTAGGTTTTGATGACTCTTTTATGATTATTGTAGTCATAAAGCTTTTGAGAAATAGGAATAAAATTTGTTTGACGTTGAATCCGATGGCTTATGAACCTAAGTTGTTTAAGAAACACTGTTTAATTAGTCAATTATTCATAGGCAGCCTATTTATTAATGTGAGTGAATTAAGAGTGGTGATTAATGGTCCAAAAACAAGCCAAAAATACCTACCTTCATTTATGGGTCAAAGAAATTGTTAAATAGCTATTAATGTTTCACTCAAATAATTCAATTGTGTGTGTATTGGAGTGACCTTTTCTTTCCTACAAGCCAATTGGTCCATAAATACTTATTATATCTAACTTTGGGATATAGATAGAGAGAAATTATCATATTTTATCATAATCTTTTCAACCTATTTAAATGTCTTGTACCTTACATTTTTAATTAGAGAGTTTGAAACTAGAACTATTAAAATATCATCTTAAGATGATATCGGTCATAAAAAGTCAAATGGATCGAGAATAACCCTCACACAATCATTCAAAAGCTTGAAAAAAATGGGAAATGGTTTTTATCTGGAAAGAAAATTAAGTGTAAAACCCCAACCACACAAGTAAGTGCACAAACGTTTGAAGAATATTAGAAGTAGTGTAAATTGATTGCGAAATATTTTAGAAAAATATTAACAAATGAGAGGAAAAATTGTGTAAACGGTATCAACAAACATTGAAAAATATTTATAAAAAAATATATATTTTGTACAACTAATATTTTAAGTTTTCTCAAAATATATTTCAAATTGTCAAGGTGAAGTCTCTCGTAACTATTTACAGTTCGTAGAAAAATTCTCATTAATACTTTGAAACTATGGGCCCTTCCAAATGTAGTTTTTGCATAGGCATAAACTCATTTAAAGTTTCAAACTATTGTTTATAATTATCACAACTATATTTTATTCCACCACTATATATTATCATCAATTTAGAGATTAAAAAATTGCTAAGAGCCGTTAGATTAAGTATTTCCAATGGAATTCATAAAAAAAATTAAAAATGTTTAGTATTTTTATTTTCTAAATCATGTGTTCATTTAATTTTTTGAAAAGGGCATATGTGAAAACAAAAAGTAATTTTATTTTCTCAAATCAATTGAAATATTAGGAAAAAAAAAAGTTAATATTTCAATTCCTCACAATTGAAGTACTATTATTCAATTTCATTCCATGTTCGCCAAAAATTAAACAAATAATCCCTAAGTAACTCATATTTCATAAGGGTCATGGAATTTTTTTATAGTAACACGTCATCATTATGACACGTAAAAATTTTAGTCCATGTCAACCTTCATCTATAAAAGATGGACCGAAAATGATTTATTTTTTGAGGAAATCACATCCAAAATGATGTTGTTTTGGCGTTTCTACCTCAATTTTTTTAATAAAACGATGTCATTTCATCTATAATAGTTGTGGTATGATGTGTACTGTTGACGTGATCTAAACTCTTAGGTGGAAAGATGATGTTTCACATCAAAATCGGCTATAATTAATAATGTGAGTTTAATTAAAAAAATAGTGGTGTCCAAGAGCTTAAACCATGTTAAACTTTAATTGGAGATTAAAAAAAATTTGTTAATTCATAAGAGACATAACTATTTAACCCTAAAGTCATACATAAATTTACTTGTTGGGTTAAATTTTTCTAGCCATCAACTTTGTTAGAAAATTTAAAATATCTACTACAAGTTAGTCGTGTCTTGTTTTGAAAGAATAAGTCTACACATTTCAAAATGTTTGGTTTACACCTCTCTGAAAAAATTATAATTAAAAATGATAATTTTGAACAATAGAGATGTATATATTTTAATAAATTGAAATAACAACCACGTTCCTACTGAAAATATATACAACATCAATAAAAAATCACTCAAAAATTCTAATTTCCAACAGTTTTAAGTGTTATTTTAAAAAAAATTAACCTTTCGCTGAAGAGCAAATGGATGGACCACCATTTGAAAATGAATGACCATAGGGCATGCTTCCATGAGAAATTAATTAGTAAGTGCGCACAGTGTTCCAACTTTTACTTGCAAAGAACACATTTATGTTGATTAACAAAAAACTACTAATTCAATTCGTTGTTGCCCACCTCTCCCACTTGATACTTTTCAAACCGAACAGCTCTGAGAACCCGATCTCATCCTGCAACTTTACAATCCGTATGAAAAGTGGGGACGCATTATTAAAGTATACTAATTACTCATAGTTAATTAGGTAATACTTAATACGTTAATCATAATAAAGTATTCAATGATGAATAAATAATACAATTTTATTTGAGAATTAAATTTCACCGAGAACGATTAAAATATTGTATAATTATGTTCTCGAGTAGAGCCTATAATAAAAACTCCATTCTCGTCCCAAATTAGGGATTTTGGATAAAAAAATTACACATCCCTTATTTCTTTTATATAAATTTTGGTTTTCAATCAGGTATGAATTAATTTTTCATCCCTAGCCTATAATAGCTTAATTAAATATTTTTTGTAAATAAAATTTAAAGAATTATGAATGTAAAATAACTTTTTGAAATGTAGAGGGTTTGCTTATGAATAATATTCACTAAATCTTATTAACATAACCTATCAAATGATTTTTCTGTTTATAGATCATGACCTCTTAAGAGAGACAAAACTATATGGAAGCACACTTCTAGTTTGAAATAAAGTAAGGTTTTCAATTTGTCAAATTCTGACCCACCAAACATGCATGTTCCTATCAAGGCATATTTGTGCAAGACACTTGAAAAGGTCACCATGTTTGTATATGTTTTTTTATTTTTTTATTATTTTTTTTATCTTCCAAATATTATAATATCTTCAAATCAAATTCATGCAGCTTCCACCTTATCTCAGTTATATATAAAATTTCTTTTATAATAATAATTCAACCAAAACTACAATTGACACTTGACTCACACATATGCTTTGACTATTTAATAATTACTCTGCAGGCTATTATTTGATTTGGTTACACAAGAAATAATGAGATCTGTTGACAAAACTAATACTATATATTACTGAACATGGCAACTTGTGTTGTGTGTTATGTTCCAACTTTTTCTAATCCAAAAATATGAAATGTTGTCCATTTTGGAAAATATGTACAGTCCCTCTACAACATTTTTTTGTTGTTGAGACAAGTCCCTCTACAACTTAATTACTAAGAAATATGATAAAACCTGTTGGTTATATATTTTGGGAATTACTTAATGCTATGGGAATGATTTTTTCTTCTTCTGTCTATTCATTTGTTTGGTAAATGTCTTAAAGAGAATATTTTGATGTTGCCAAACACTAGAGTATTGAGAATGTTTCAAGATGGTTTTTGAGTTAATTGAAACGGGATTGAAGTAGAATATCGAGATTTGACAGAACATAAAACTCAAAATGCAAAATAAGATAATTTAGTAAATACAAAATTTATTTATTCAAGTTAGACTTATTTATCTTTTATTTATTGAGGTCTTTCATACGTTTTAATTTGTTTGAATTCATTTTTATTTATTTTTTTGTGCAATATCGTATTTGTTAAAAATTGTTACTCAGCGTCTCCTTTTGAGTGTTGAGTTACTTTATCTTCTCTTGGTCTCTATTCGGTGACTGATCCTGCAAACTAAGACTCATTTTGATTAGGGCTCGATTTTCTAATGTTAAAGTTAGTCTATAGATATTCTACTTAAAATCTCTCTTTTTGGGAAGTCTTAGTTCTAACCTCGTTTGGGAAAGAGTAACATCTAGCATTGAACATCTCCCCGGAGATGAGCATATCATTCATTACTTTCACTAAGCTTTTATTTCCTCAAGGAGGACCAACATCAAACATTAAACATCTTTACGGGAGTTACCATAGCATTTGTTGCTAGCTCTAAGAATTTTTGCACCCGGGGATGATCAACATCAAGCTTTAAACATCTTCTCGGGGTGAGTATAACAAATCATTACTTGCTCTATGACCTTATGACTCGGGGAATGAGAAATAAGCTGCATGAAAATAGTTGTTGATCCCTCGGGGGAATCGAATAAACTGAGTTTGGAGTTTTTCTTGAATTTCTTTAGCAAGAATCTAAACCCTAAACCCATTTTTACTTTGCTACCTTGGGGTGGAGGTAGAACCGTCTCACATACTTACTTTGCTATCATCTTTTTCATTTAAAATTCGAATCATTGCATTTGTTTCAAACAAATTATTGGATGAGACTACTCATAAAACTGAAAGAAAAGTTTGGGTAAACATGTGAACATGACTTGGGTTGCTTTCTAA
This sequence comes from Pelargonium fulgidum, assembly GCA_036897545.1. Classification (NCBI taxonomy): domain Eukaryota; kingdom Viridiplantae; phylum Streptophyta; class Magnoliopsida; order Geraniales; family Geraniaceae; genus Pelargonium; species Pelargonium fulgidum. The sequence continues at coordinate 5,327 of JAYMTE010003264.1, forward strand.
TCTTACCAGTCATTGACTTTATGCTTATGATTAGCCTCAATTTGACAAAGAAGAATCATTCACTACCAAAATTCAAACATTCTGATCCAGTCATCAACACTAACTATTCAGACAAATCAAGCATTTTACTATCATACCATATTGATTCAATCATAGTTAAGTGATTCAATCCAATACAAAAATACAAAACGATTGGATCATTTAATCATTCTATACCAAATATCCGGACAACAACAATAAGAGACATGAAAAGATTTATGACCTGCAATAGATTTTTCTCATCCATAGACAAATATAGCCTAATACCAGAAATTCTGAAAAGACGTGTGACTACGAGAAAAAACATTTCACTCAATATAGCAATTGAACGGATCGTGACAGTTAATTTGGTACTCTAGTCCACAACAATAATGGAAAGAGAACTAATTTGCTGCTACTTACAAGGTTAACAACATGGCTCGGATTTTGGCTCTGAAGTCATCCGAAACAATAGCATTTTCAGGGGGCTGAGATGGAGCCCTAGAATCATGACATGAGTTTGACAAACCCACAGAAGCTTCTCTGCTTGCAACATCATTCTCGCTTACCTTACCAATCTCCCCTTCCTCCAAGTCCATTTCTCGTTCTGTGTGAGATCTATTCTTACGGCAAGTAGATTTTCTTTGCAGACGCTCATGATCATCATCATCAGAGTTATCGTGTTTGTGTCGTCGAGGTTGATGATCCTCCTCGTCAGAACTATGGTGACGCTTATGACGACGTCGAGAGCTACGATGCTCGTCACGCGAGGATCTATCATGCTTATGTTTATGTCGGGAATCTCTATCCTTAGAAGAATGTCTTTTTCGGTCCTTATGCTTATCCCTACTATGATGAGATGAACGATGAGATTTTCGTTTCTTGGAGTGCTTATGATCCATTTCCAATTCTTCCTCCTCTTCCTCTTTATCATCATCTTCTTCATGCTTTTCAGATTTAGACCTGTACTTCCTCTTTGATTTCCGTTCACCAAATTCATCATCGATGATATTCTTCTCTTCATTTTTACCAGCAGTTTCAACATCTAATGGAACTGAACTGCCTTCCCTTTCTTTACGAAGAAGATTCAAAGCCTCAGCACCTGTGACAGAAACCCCCGAATCTGGTGGTTCTAGTGATACACCACGTGATGATTCAGTTCTTAGAGGTGCAGCCCCATTTTTAATCATGGCTGCAAACATCTTTGCACGTTTCAATCTCTCCGCCTTCAGCTTCTGCTCTTTAGTCATGCCTGCCTCGGAGGAGTCGGCCTCACTTGCAGCTGCAATAGCTGCTGTCTTTGCTATAGCCTTGGCAACAGGTACAGTAATGCAAGGATCTGTGTTCTGATCATTTGAACTCTGAGGTTGAGATGAACGGAGATTGCCAAAGCTTGAGGTCTGTGCATCCTCTCTACTAGGGCCCTGACAGATGGCATTTAATGACCGCTGGAGAATTTCTAAACTCGGATTCTTATATCCTCTTGTAGCCGCCTGAAGAATAGCCGCAGCAGCATCTAAACTCACGCCCACCTCTGGCTGTGTGGTTTTGGGAGGTGGGTCCCCACCATCCTTCTTTGACTTGCTGAGGACCATCTTAAATTTCTCTTTCTTGTCAGAATCATATGGCATATCATGACCAGCTGATCCAGAGGACAGAGCATCAGTTTCTTTTAATTGAGAAGCCTTCTTGTCCACCCGAAGCCCCACTGAATTGTGTTTATCTGAACTTAAACCCTTACCAGGTAACTTTGACTGCACAAGTGAATTAATTTCAAATATTAGGAAAAGATAGTACAGCAACATTGTAATTTGTTGAAGGGATTTCTCTCCTATTATGAAACTTATCTTGAATGATAAATTTAAAACTTGAAAATGAACCTGTTAGCTTTAATATATAAACATTGGGAAAAAAAAAAAAAAAAAAAAAAAAACTTTCTATGCTACAACCAAGTTCAAGTAGGTCATTGCCAACAAAGAAAATGCCTTGAATACAAAAGAGCAATCTATTACCCTTTCTACTTGAACTAAAATTTTGATTGTCCCAAAAATACCAAAATACTATATATGAAACAATCAACAAGGGAAAATCAAATATATTCATTGTTTTTTTTTTAACGGAAAATATATTCATTGTTTAATTAAGTATACTACACACACTGTCTCTGATGCGAGCTGATTTGAACTATCTAACCCCTTAACATAATAAATCATGACAAGAGATCATGGTCTAACCCCTATATGGAAATATATTGCACAACGGAATACAACAATCTACCATTATTATTTAGGCCATACTCCTTTTTCTGATCTGCTGACTAAAAGGAGATTTTGAGCAATTATTTATACCCAACAAACAACATTCAACAACGTACGTAACAATAGAAAATTTCAGAACTCACCTCTTCAGCTCTTTGGAGAACTTCGAGATAATAAGGATGATATTTGTTGGATGGCAAAAGGAAAGGAAATCTCCCATGATTCTTATCCTGTTCGACAAGAACTCCCTCAAATTCTTTTCCATTTCTCAAGATGAACTCAACTATCTTATCAATCACTCTTTTGAAATCAAGTGGAGGCTCCACGATAACTGCTTCAACTTTCGACGTGTTTGGCGCCATAGAACTGTCAGACTTATCCATGGGAGTGCTAGATGAACCCAAGACCTCACCAGCTTTTTTAGCCTCAGTGGTAGTTACAGCCTTGACTGTAGCTATAGAGCGATTCTTTTTTATGAGAGGAGCTTTTTCTTTCAAAGGAGGTAGATGCTTAGAAACTACTGCATCTGTTCCACCTAAGTGAGAAGCAGATTCTAACTGCTCGGAACCATGAGAAACGTTAACCTTAATGGCTTCCACAGACTCACTTCTTGTAGTTCCAGAGGCATCCTCTGTCAGATCCTCATCCTCTCCACCACCATATGCAGAACCGAGCAAAGACAGAGCTTCACTACCAGCACCACCTTTTACATCAAGTCTAGCAACAGCTTTGCTTTCTTCCTCTAGTGATTTTCCAACAATGTCAGACTTTAGAAGTTCTTGGTGATCAACAAGAAACTTGAAGTATGGATGAAGATGATGGTCAGGCATCAAGAAACCAAACATAGGGTTGTCTCCCTGTTTGACCCTTAAAACAATTTCTGACTGTCCACCATTCTTGCTAACAAAGATAGCAGTTCGTGCAATGATCTGATGTAACTTCTCTGTCGGGGGCTGAAAAACAGAAAACATTCCATTATCAATATAGTGAAATTTTACAGTTGCAGAATCCCAATAAAAATAAAGTTATTACTAAATATACCAAGTAAAAACCACTGAATCTCAAACACATTCGGACAGATAGCCATTAAGATCAAGAAACAGTAACTCTATGAAGATATGTAATGTCCAGTTTGCTCTCAAGAAGTTAGAATCCCGATAAAGCAACGAATTTCTATCAATCCTAATCCCACCTGCACGGCCCCTTTGTCATGACATCAAAAGGAAACAAGGTGCCTGTGAATGGCAACCTTGATATCAAGAAACTCCATCCCTGCTCCGAGCATCTGAAACTTAGACATGGTAAGCCTTAGAATAACATATGCACCTTGGACAATTATCATCTGACCACATTGGATGAGTAGCAAACAAACAATTATACCCTGAGTATACGAAAATTCACAAGGTCAGGGAAAGTGGAGAAGCATATACTCACTAGGTTTTGAAGTAGGCTTTCAGGAACAGGGAAGGAAGGTTGAAAAGCAGGTTCAGCATCATTAATCTTTTGTTCAGTGGATTCACCAGGGTTTCCATATGAAAAACCAACAGCATTGTAGCCGCCAGCATTCGCCTGTTCTGCACCATCATTTAAGCCTGGAAATAGAATAGGCAGATTATTCCCTTGATGCATAATAACAGCAGATCACAAATTATATTCTATCCATGACCATTCGTAGTAGCGACAGAGTAGAATGAAAAAGACAATACAATATGAAAGAAAAAACAGCATAGTGAGAGTGAGGTAAGAACAATCTTACTTGTCTTTATGACTGATGAAACTTTTGCAATATATTGCTTCCTGCAAACTCGAAGAATTTGAAAAATATAACACCTATACAAATTACATTCTAAACCCACACTGAAAGCCTAATTCCGGGTTCAAATTTGAAGCATTTGGTGTTAAACCTGTCCAAAGACAACTCCCACAGGTAATGACATTACACATTTAACACCAAAGTCAACTTAATAACTAGCTCATACTTCGCAAGTTAAACCCATAAAACCGACAGACTTTCTCCATATACTACAGAGCTCTTATCACATTTCACAAACATTACAAAACTAAACCCCATCTCAGGCTATAGCTTTGAGCAATACGAAACAGCCACTCTCCATGTCAAACAAAAAAGCAAGCTTTAGTCCAACAGATCGAAACCCAAGCTCATGAAAGCTGAGGCACAACATCCAATTACTGTAACTAGTAAATTTACGAATTCTTCAACCGCTAATGCTTGTTATTGATCAATTACATCTTTAAAATCAAAGCTAAGATCATATATATTACCTTGTTCCTCGGACGGCGAGGGTAGATCGAGGTATCGCTCGTAATCGAGGTCGGACTCGATGGAGGCGTCGGGGTGGGGCGGCGAGGAGGAGGAGCGGTGGAGGCGGCGCTTCCGAGGCGGCGGAGGGGAGGAGAGGAGGT
>JAYMTE010003265.1:0-10026 GCA_036897545.1 Pelargonium fulgidum
AAAAGAGTAGGGGTAAAATTGTGAATTCATATTAATTTAATTAATTTTAAACCAATAAATAATCGACACGTGTATTTTTATATTTAAATTAATATTAAAATATTTTAAAATGTCATGTCAGTGACACATCACACAAATTAAAATGTCACATTGGCTCCAAGTCACTGAACTTATGGTTCCATTAGATCAAACTAACGGTGTGAACTGTGTGACATATTTTCCGTTAAATTGGAGACTGTTGTGGCTTTGATTTTTGTGGCGGATCTGGTTGGTGAGTTTTTAATAAGTAAGGGATCACCAGGGTATTAAATCTTTTTTATTAATGATGATGTCGTAAATATCATATACAAATCCAAAGTATTATAAGAAGATCGAAAAGACGAATAAAAATTAAAATTACGTTGAGTTAATTTTTTTTAGATTGTAAGAATATTTTGAAATTTTAAGAGTAACATATATCATGTGTAAACTACATAATGAGAGTTGATTAATAGTTTTTTTATTAAAATTCATAATTTGCCAAAAAATTAAAAACATACGAGATTTAAATGTCATAAAAATAAATAAATAAATAAAAATGTAGTAATTTATTTTGAGACATCATATGTGGGTGGTAGAATGTTTTGAAAAAAAAATATAGTTATGTGTTTTAGACATCACACATGGCAGTCAAAAGTTATAGGAATTAAAAAGTAAAGTTATATGTTTTGGGACAATAGAGATGTCTAGTAAAATATTATGAAAATAAAAAAATGTAATCATCTGTTCAGGGACATAAAAAATGGGTAGTAATCCGTAATTATCCTTTAAAAGTTAATATACTAATTCGGCTCCTTTTAAGTTGTGTACCAAACTGGTGGAACAAAACAAATGCATGATGAGTTAGATGATCAGAATCAAGCCAAAATGGAAGTATTCTAAGATCAAATATGTAAATGTCCCTAAAAATAGTAACACAAGCTAGAAAAGCTCAATGATATACAGAGACCTCTCTTCAATCCAACTACAGAACTCTCAGGACCTCATAAGACTGCACGTTTTGGCTACACTAAAAACACAAAAACCACACTCAGCAAGAGTTAACAAGATGAGAAGATACCTTTTGCGCAATTAACTTGATATCTTTTACCCTTTCATTAACTACCTGTCGTAGCTGCTCTTCTTGGCTAGGCTGATTTGCATCCACCTGAACACCATTAGTTTCACCAACACGTGACTTGAACATGACAAAGGACATCTCCGGATCATAGTCAGTGGGTACTTCTACCACTCGTTTCCCAGCAGTCTCGGAGTCTTTTCCCAGGATATCGGTTCTTATCCGTTCAGTAATGACAGACACAAAATCTTCCATGTACTTGTCAACAGGTTCAAGGCCTAGGTAGATCAGAATCTCCCAACAGTTGAGAAGTTGCTTTTTGTTGATTTTCAAACTTTTCCTGACATCCTCAATTGCACCAGGTGGAGGCAAGAATCTAGGAATCTGGGCTTTCTTTGATAGTTTTCCTTGTTTCATTCTGGAAACTGCTGAATTAACAGCCTGTTTTATTGGATCAAACACAAGCAAGCGTGACGTGTCAATACAGGTGCGCACATGCTGAAGGTTGTCCACTGGTTCTTCAATTGTTAAGTCATACACATTTTCTGACATAGCAACATCGTTGAGCACCTCTAGAAGGTAACGACCATAACCTTTGTGCTGGTAAGGTGGCAATACCAGTATCTGGATTCCACAAAAAAGTTCCATGAAACTACTAAAAGCAGAGTGTATTTGCAGATACATTATTCAAAACAACCATATTTGGGTACTCTTTAGATATGGTGACAAACAGCTCAAATAAAAGGCTACCTGACCAAGTCGCAAGCGAAAACTGTCAGGATAACGGTAAAAACGATAAACTACAGCAAAACCAAGCAATCTATCTTGAGCTTCCCCTTGCTGTTTGGTATTCTTCTGAATCAGAAGATACATATCCCAAGAAGGATCATTAACGTCAATAGGGCTGCTACCTGATTCAGGAAACAAAACAGGTTGAAATTTGAAGTTATTTTACAATGAAAATAAGACTAGAATGAGAAGGAGAAAGAAAACATGTTAAAGATTTACCATCAATAAGGAGAAGAACAAGAGGCACCAAGCGACCGTAGAGGTACCCAGCAATACCGCTTACAGACGTGCGAACAACCTGATCCAGACAAGCACAACAATTATCATGAATAAACTACAACATAAGTTAGGAAATGTGTCCACTAATATGCATGGCATGTCAGTAGGAGGGATGGATACTCTAAAACTACTGTCTTATAGGTTGCCCAGTCAAACGGCAGTATAGAGGAATTGTTTTCACCATTACCCTTTTCTCCAACAGCAAAACCCGCTCAGATCAACAGAAAAAAGGAAATAGATGGTGGTAAAAGAAAATAGGAGCATTAACTATCTCAATCTTCAGCAATCATTCAGTCATGCTAAACATGCAAGTATGAATGCTTGATGGCATAAAAATGCATGATCAGCAAAGCTCAGCAAAAATAAAAAGTACCTGAACTTCAGAACCTTCCTCCGAATGGCTATTCGTATCATAAATATGCCCATTGTAAGCTTTGTGCTGCAATATCTCTCCAGATGATACGATGGATCTAAGAAGATTTTTAATGCAGAAACCAAAATGTTAGAGCAAATAACAAGATAGCCATGCAAAAAAAAGTTTGGTATTCAAGCTTGCAAAGGCTTTCTGCGAGACTTTACCGAATGTAATTAGCATCTTTTGAGAAAGTTTGAAGGAAGTCCTCTTTGTTCTCAATAAGATTTTCGCCAAGGATATCCTGTGAGGTACTGTAACTAATAAGCAGGCTACAAATGGAAGTGTCAAAATGACAATTTAACATGTGCACTCAGTCAATACCTTAAGAGAAGAGTTTAGGTCTGTGATCCCTTTACCTCCCTAGCAACATATATCAAAGGTTATTAAATTGACCTCTGGAAGAATAAAAATAAAAACTGCAATAACACCACAATAAAGTGAGAAAAAAATCACCCTATAACATAGGGATGAAATGTCAATACTACTTACATCAGAAATACTCTGAAATGTTATATCTGGATATGCATGAAGGGATACACTGCTCATCCATATATTGATCTGCGTAATGTGAAAGAAGACACATTAGAAAATGAGCCACAAAAGAGAATCAGTGGTTCAGATTAATTTGCCAAGCAGAACATTAGGCTAAATTGAACATGCTCACAACATGTGATAGTGAACTATGTAATAAACTATATGAGACATATAACAAATGATAGACAGGAAATGAAATATCCTCTTCTAGCCTTCTCTTCTTTTCCAATGAAACAGAACCAAAAGTAAACAGTTGGATATTTTAGTATTTCACATAATAGATATCTTCTAAATGCAAGCCGAAGAAAGCATTAACATAATCTCACACTATAAGTCTATATAGTATTTATTCATCCTGTTGTTACGTTAGTCAATGCAGGCAGAGAGATCCATGTTATAAATAAATCCGTAGTAAGTACTCGTATGATGCACGTCTACAATCAACCTCACCCCAACTAACACATGCCTGCAGTGAAAGCATTGAGAATACTAAAAACATTTACTTCCACATCTAGTCCATGATAACTATAGCAGATGAAATACATAGTAACACTTATTGAAACTAGATCCTTGAGATTGAGTAGTTTTCGAATTCCATATAATTGTAATTATACCTTGAGTTCTTGGTAACCATAAATTTTTCCATCTGGCTCAAAAAAGTGATTCAGGTCAACTGGATCAATACAAAGACTGTCCATAGCACCCACTTCCTCTTTGCTAGAAACTACAAATCAAACAATTAAAACAGTACACACAATTAAAACAGCGGCAATATTGATAATATAACGAGATAAAGAAACAATAAAAAAAAAAGGACGGCCAAAATTATTGGAAGAATTGTCCCAGCCATATCATGCAAGCTAGATTTATCAAACACTAAGCCTCAGCTTGCTTTAATAAATAATCATCTAAAACCCAAGTTAAGGGCATGCTTAGCTTTATAGCATAAGCATGTACCTACACCATTAAGTACAGTTTAAGTTCGTTTTGCCACTTTGGCTGATCACAACAGCATTCATAAGCATGTTAATCAAATTTTTGAGTTCGTCCTTAGCCAGTTAAAAAGCTTCTCGTTCCACCCCAAAATGATATATGGATGTAGAAATAGAATGAAACAGCTCAGTATGCGTACAAGTTTATCTAAACTATATCCTTTCATAAGAAAAGCTTAAGAGAAAATACAAAACCGCTACTATCTGACTATCTTAGTATATAGTCATTCTTGTTTAGCTAAAATCTCAAGTAAATTGAATACAGGAAAAAAAATGCATCTTTTGTTTCCTCGTCTCAACAAACAAACATAGCATAACACAGAAGAAAATGAGCCTTCAACTTCAATAAAACCCTACAATAAACTACTTTATAAAACCAACAAAGATCTAAAAACATTTCTCATACCCAGAAAAATCTTGATGCACTCGTTGGCCTCAACACCGGAATCTGCACCACAGCAATCAAAACGAAAGTCAGGCTACAGAGAGCACGTAAGCTAAGAAATAAATTAAAAGATTCCAGTACATAAATTAAAATAAAAACTGCGGAAACAAGAACAGCGAGACCAGCCAGAGTTGAGGTCGCGATGAAAAAGATGGTGGGAAACATATACTGCAAAAATTGGAGGTACGATCGACTCACCGGCATCGGAGAAGCGGACGCGGCGGCGTTTCTTGGAGTCGGAGGTGGGATCGGCGGGGGATTGGTGCTTCTGGCCCATTTTGGCGGTGGATTTAGGGTTTGGGTAGCGGGAAATGAGAGAGGATTAGGCGGGAAATTGGAGTGTAGGAAATGAGAGAGTGATAAAATTAGGTATCTATTACTATATATAAACCTCTACCGAAGCTTACACATGTCATTCTATCCTATTTTACAATTTGGATGATCATATCCCGTGCAAAGCACGGGACACAACCTAGTATATATATATAGACTGTTACATCGCACAGGAACTTATGAATTTGCCAACCGGTGAAAGAACAACTCACCGAGTTATGTATCTCGTGCAACGCACGTGTGTGTATATGTACGAATATGTTTGGTATAAAATTAGATACTCTTGTTATATATATATACTAACAAAGAACTTCATTTCAAAATGGCAAGATTGATAAAGTTTATATTATTACACATTCATGTACTAGATCTACCTAAAATAGACATGTGATGAACAAAAGCGACAATGTTTCTTTTTACAAACAAAAATTTGCCATTGAGAGAGCATTAGAAAACTGCATGCATGAATGATATCCGCCAAAATTGCTCTGCAGTCTATGTTGCTAGAATCCGGATCAAGATTAAGCTGAATGATGATCGTCTTGTGTAAAAGTTGACAATCTGTAAAAATACAATGATTATTAATATTATAATCTAAAATGAAATAACAAACTGCTAACACAACAGTTAATTATGCTTCAAAGACATTAGAGGGGCTACAGAATCTAGCCAGAGGGGATCCGAGTCTGTTCAGGAGTTCCCAACCTATACTAGAATTACCTTTTTTGAAACATACATGATGGGTGGTGTCTTCCTTCAATCTTCTAAACGAATATTCACAGTAATATAATGTTATTTTGAAGTTCTTGTAGTATCAAGTATCAACAAAAGTTTTCTCCTTATTTGTGGAACACCTCAGAAAAAGCAATACAAGATTAGTTTCTTATCTATTTCTCTTGGTCATAACACATAAACTCGAAAACTTCAACCGCAAATAATTATCATACCTCTTAATAGTTATATTACTTGAAATGAAAACTATCTCCTAAAGTGAAGGATATCAAGGATATCATCAGCATACAAAACGAATGATAATAATCATGTTAAAAGTTATTGATGTTGATAATATTATAATGTACACCTGAAATGAGTGAGTGAACGCCAATATGATCTCAAAGTAAACCCGCAATTAATGCACACGTAAATCTTCTTAAATGTATGATACAAATGGTAATCTTAGGTTTGTTTAATTATCGACATGTGAAGGTCAAAATCATAATTTGGTATAATTACATATGGTTCTCTTTTACTTGTCACTTGAAAGTCAAAACACGACTATCAAATTTGTTTTGTAACTTGTGAACAACATAAACTTTCAAGAACCTATTCCATTAAAATGAGATAAATAGCCTATTTTACTGACTACCTCAAAATCCCTGCATCTTTTCCTCTTATTGGAACATATTAGAAATGTACTAAAGTCGAAGCATATCAAACCACCTAGGATTATTAATTCAGTAAAAGATTGACAAATCAAACTAGATCTAAAAAATAAGCATTCTCACACAAGAAAATCAAATCTTACTTCCAAAAAACTCAACTTGGCATGTCTGACAGATCTAGGTTTATCCATTTAAGCTTTAGCAACACATAATGATTAAAACAGAGTGAAAATTTCATATCCCTCTTAAAACACAAGAGAAAAAAGAAAACCACTGACGGAGAGAAAAACCATAAATATTTTCCTAGCATCTACATTTTCTTATGGGCCTGCCTGTTCCTCTTCTTAACACCAGACTTGGCAACCTTCAAGCTCCTGTGAACAGCGCTGAGCCTGGCAAGAGCTGCCTTCTTCAAATCCGGCCTGTAGTAGTTATCAGCAATCTGAAATCACCAGTAAGAAAAACAACTGGCATTATTATCTCATACAATAATCGTTTCCATTCTATAAGAATTCACAAACTCAAAATTGTTGCACACATCGATCATACATTCAAAATAAAAATAAAACAAAACTTTTGAGGGAATCAATTTAAACTAGTGTAGGCTTAGTTGATGAAACACAAGAACTAAGCAAAAGAATTAGAAATGAAGCTCAGAAGCCAAGCGTAACAAGAATATTTCACAGAAGATGCTACACATAGTAGAATCTTCTTACATGTTAGCTTCTCATCACTGCATCAAAAACACACAAAATTTGTTTGCATATAAACCTAGACTAATGCATAGAAAGCAGTGGTAAACACTAATAAGAAAACAATTTAGCTCAGAAGCCAAGCGTAACAAGAAAATTTCATTGAAGATCCTACACAAAGTAGAATCTTCTTACATGTTAGCTTCTCATCACTGCATAAAAAACTAAATTTTGTTTCCAAGATAGTGAAAATGAAGTGACAACCATAGATATTTTTTCACAGATTAGTATTGTATACACTAACTTCTCATCACAGTTTGGAAAGCCCCAAGATATTGAAAATAAACCATGAAAAAAAAGAAAGACCATAGCTTAGTTGACAAGGTGACGTGACTCTAAACAAAAAAATGATTCTAGGACAAAAAAGACGCTCAGAAGCCAAGCGTAACAAGAAAATTTCAATGAACACCCTACACAAAGTAGAATACTCTTACATGTTAGCTTCTCATCACAGCATAAACATTTTGATAATTAAGGTACAGGAAAACACATCCTAAATGCCTACATGGGGTAATAAACAAACACAGCCTACAGTGCAACCAAACGAAACAACTCTCAAACAAACAAAGAAGATCAATAATTATTAACGATAAACTAGTATTCCTAAACAAAAATTTGCTATCATAGAACATGTTTATTACCTGATTGCAAACAGCCTTGGACATCCTGCTGAACTCCTTTCTCATTACAGACTTGTGGAGCAAGTTGGCAGGCTTGTTCTGCTTCTTGGTCTTGGTGGTTGCAAGCACCACAGACAGGTCCTTGCCTCCTGGCTGAATGGTGACAGTTTTTCGGTTTGCAAGACCTAAATTGAGAACCAAGTCAATATAGGAACCAATGCCAAAAATAAAACAGAACACAACAAGAGCAAAACACATAACATCCCAATATGGATTTGATGTCCTCAAATTCATACTTCCAAAAACCTAAACTTCCTCAGTTGATTATAATGAGATAATGACGAACCTGAATACTTGTAGGAGTTGACGTTGTAGAGATTGTTGCTCTCCTTGCTGAACTGGACGCTTTGGGTGCCATTACCGAATTCCTTGACGAGGAAACAGTTGTTCCTCTTCACAATCTCCCAGATCAGCTGCCCAGGAACCGTAGCCATTGCACCTATTACAAAAATATTCAAGGACAATTAAACAATCTAACAGATAGCAGTGTTTATGTTTGCAGTAAAGCTTAAACAAAAACAATACCAAATAGTGTTGTGAAAAAATGGAAAATGTATAGAGAAACAGAAAGACGAATAGAGACGCAGGAAAGAGGAGAGATCTTGGAGGCGATTGGGACTTACAGTTGCAGAGAGGGAGGTAGATGAGGAAGAGCTTGACCGGGTTTTGCGTCGCCAACCTTCAGAAAGAAGAGGAGGGTTGCTAGTGTTGGCTTTATAGTCACGTCCCAAAACCCTAACCCACTGGCGCATATTTTAGGTGATACTATTTTATTTTATTTTAATTTTCAAATGGACTAGTGTGATACAAAAGTTTTTTTTTTTTTTTTTTCATTTCAATGAAAAAAATGCAATATTAATAATCACTTAGATCAGCTCCATAACAATTTTGACAGAAGGGTAGGAAGATCCCTTATCCTCCCTACAAAATCTAATATAAACTTGGACGATCGTGCGAGACAATATGCAATCTTGTAGGTCAACATCTTAACAAAAAAAAATCCAAAGTATCGAAATGGCTAACTAATGACATAATGTCTCCATAGATTAGACTTGAGGCATTGGAATCCTGCTTTCTCGATCTTTAGGGCGTGGACAACCAACTTGCATCGGATTCCACAATGATGTGCTTTCAAGATCGCGCAATTATCCAGGTAAGCGCCTCTTTGATGGTCAGCACTTCCACTAAACACGAGTCAAGAGCACCTTGCCAACCAACCTGACCTCCTCCATTACATGGCAAGCATGATCTCAGACCACCTTAAAAAACAGGGTTTGCAGAGGCTTCCAATGCTGCACCTAAGTAGAATTTGATAGAGCGAACTTGTTTTCATGTTGTGATCATCGAAGCAGTAATGGCGAGGAGCTAAGAAATGTCCCCCTATTTATTCTCCCACACCCCATTATTTCATGAACTTCCATAAACCCTATCTCGAATATAACGCTCAAATCAGCAATGCTGAATCCCGACGTTCGATGACTAGCGACAATCGACATTGGGTCTTGCCAATTGTTTGTCTGCATAAATTGGTTAGGTTAAAAATGAATCGGTTTTATAACATATATATGTATTAACTTATAAATAGAATAGTTAAGTTAATTGTTTTATATATGAGTAAAATGGAGGTGAGTCGACTCATCCAATTTTAGGTGAGTCAGACACTCAAAATTACATAGTTTTGAGTAAGTGACTGATTGGAATATCAAAACTACATAATTTTGGCCTGAATTAAAAAAAAAAACTCCAAAAATGACTAACTTTTTTTTTCACTTTCTTCTCCATCTTCCTCCCAATGAATAATCAACACAACTGTACTTTTACATATTTGTACTTTACAAAATCATCATCAATTTCAATTAAAATAGAATGAGCAGTATTGTACCTATTGTTATCACTCAACTACAAATTTAATTAATAAAATGAAGAATATAGTCATTAACAATTTTAATGGCCAATATTTGAATCATTAACATTATAAAATCATCATCAATTTCAGTTAAATTTAGATGAGTCGACTCACCTCCATTTTATATATATATATATAATTTTCAATGACTATCTCAATTGATCAGTGACATGTGTCACTAAAAATTCTCCAATTGATGGTCTAATTGAATGACACGTGTCAATGAAACCCACTATTAATAAAATAATATAAAAATAATTTTTGATTTAAATAATTTTTTATTCAAATTATTTTAATTAAAATATAAAATAAGTGGGACTCATTAATTTAGAATAAAATAAATATAAATCAACAAAATAGATCTCTTTTGTGTCCCACATCGGTTAGAAATGAAAAGTAAAATGAAAATTACCTCTATAAATA
>JAYMTE010003266.1:0-10024 GCA_036897545.1 Pelargonium fulgidum
GTTCCGCGCCAATCAGAGGAGATCAGTGGTTACGGCTGCTTCCAACTGGACCGATCAGAAATCGCCCTACGAAACTCTCGGTAATTTCATCTCCTTGGTGTCTATTTGCATCTTTGGTTACTGAGAAACCTAGTTTAAGGAAATTTCAAGTTCCTATTCATATCTACTGCTTTTTATGAGCTCAGGACTAAGATGCTGTGAAGTCTTCATTTTAGGGAGAGAATTTGAATTTCGCTGGTTATTTGAGAGGTTATTCTCTTCTGTGATGCTTTATGTGAGCTTTGGTATGGTTGCTTCAAGTTCCTATTGTATATATTTTGCCAATGATTGCATCTTGCCTTTACATTGATAGGGGTTTAAAAAAATGCAAGTTCAGTTTCAGTGCTTTCAGTTAAACTTGGCGCAAGCAATTTGAAGCAAAGAGAATACATGAATCTGCATAATGGATCTAGAATGTTTCAAAAGGTTTAAATTTTTTAGTTGTTAGCTACAGGAGTGCGAGCTTTATTAGTTGAGGACATCATCAAATTAATGAATATAGTATGGTTGCAGAGGCTAGATAGTGCGGTGATGCAGGGAGCTGATGAGAGCCAATTTAGGTATGTAAAAATGGAAAAGTATGTTGACGATACTACAGTAGAGTACATTTTGGATGAAGAGAGCAGAGTGTGTTTTAGTAATTAGTTATAATATGGGTAGCAACCGTAAGAAAAAAGTTGGGGTTACTAGTAATTTGAGTTCTATTTGTTAGTGGCTGAGTCTCAGCCATTTTTGTAGTGGTTGAGATTCATGATTCATGATTTATGGATATGAGGTTTAAGTTTTATAATGTTAATCGTTTTATGTTTGGTCTGAAGTATATTGTGTGACTATTAGCATGTTGTATTTTTACTTCAGAATTGGTTGATGCATTTAAGGACATAATTATCTTTCTGTATTACTGAGCTGAAAAAGGCATTTTGGCTTTTTAATAATTGATTTGAGCTATATCTATGCTGACAGATGATTAAAGATTTTCCTTTTCTTTTTATCTTCAAAAATAGAGTTAGAAAAGGATGCTGATGAAGAGCAGATAAAGGTTGCTTATAGACGGTTGGCTAAATTCTATCACCCAGATGGTTTGTTCCTGCATCTTGACTGTAATTAGTTTCAATAAGTCAATTTCATGTGAATAATGTCTTCAAAGTATGGAGATTGGGGATTTAGTTGAGAAGAATCTTATGTTACATCTAATATTTCAGCACTCTCTCTATTGTCCTAGTCCTCAACTTGTATTATTGTATAGATATGATTGGTTTTTAGACAATGGAAACTTCAGCACCCATATCTCCAATGCCTAGGCTGTGCCAACACTTCTTTTCTTAGATTATTTTCATTTCTCAAACCCTTTGTATTTGCCAACATGTGGTGAACTTGTCACTACATATTAGTATTATCATTGGTCTTAGACTCTCCGTTAAAGTTACTTTGTACTCTCTTTTGGTGTATCTTGAACAGAAATGTAATTGGCCGCTGTGTCACACACACACACACACACACAAAACGTTAAATGGTCTTAGTAGAGAATTGATGTGAAAAAGCATTCTGGAATATTTATATGTTGCTTATAACGTGTGTTGCAAGCATACTCTTTAAATAAGCTGCTTGTTATAAATTCAATCTTGGGAGGAATGACTGGGTTCTGTCTGCCAATTGATTGGGTACTTGAAATGACTAAAGGTGCTCATATTGCCTATCATTATCAAGCATTGAACAAATTTACAAATATAATACTCTATCAGTTCAATTGATCAGCATTACAGAAAAAGTCGTAGGTCCCTCCAATAACTGCAGGTTCTGCACACAATGACAGCTGCAGTGAGTAAGAACCCACCATCAAGGAAATTTTAGAATTAAGTTGAAGATATTGAATTTGTTTATCTTTATTTGGACAACGTAAAGTAAAGCTATGATATCTAATGGGGCAGAACTCAAATCAATCCATCTCATATTTCTCCTGATGCTATAAACTTGCCTACTGGAGAATTTCTTGTACTCCCTTAAGTATTTAACATTTTCATTCTATTCTGGCTATCACTTTTGGTTGTAATGTGTGCCTTGAATCATAGACATCATATTCTATAGACAACGCGTTGAACTGATCCAATTTGTTCAATTTGTAAGTCTATAATGGTAGAGGGACCCTTGAGAAAGGGGAAACGGCTGAAGCCAGATTCATCAAGATTCAAGCTGCTTATGAGTTACTTGTGGATGAGGAGAAGCGGAGGAAATACGATATTGATAACCGTACCAACCCAATGAAAGTATGATTTGTAATCTTTTTTGTTGCATCTTAATTTTATAGCTTAAAATATGAATAGATCCATACTTATGTTTTAAGTTTTGGGGGAACAGGACTAAGATCCTCTATTTACGAACTGATATAGAATTTTATTTTCTGTTGCTTGTTATCTTTATGTCTTTAATCATAAACTTGATGAATTTGCTTGTAAGATATTCTGCACCTTTTTCCTAGCTGCACATCATATTCAGAATACATGGAAGTTGCATTTCTGGTCATTGATTACTTTACCCATTCTAGTGACAAACTAAACTGAAAATTGTTCTCCTATGCACTTGCTAATAGTAGCTTGACATTTCATTTCTGGTAGGCATCTCAAGCATGGATGGACTGGCTTATCAAAAAGCGAAAGGCTTTCGATCAGCGGGGTGATATGGCCATCGCTTCTTGGGCAGAGCAACAGCAGCGCGAGCTGAATCTCCGTGCACGCCGTCTTGCACGATCAAAGGTGCCAAATAATACTAAATAGTTTGCTAATGTGTTAATTATTGCTCCTGGATACCCTGAATATTTTTTTAATGCCCAGTTCCCCTCTATATATGCAAATCTGGTTGTACTTATTTTACAGAATACTGGGGAGGAAGTTGAACTTAATTAGTCTTGCCATTATCACGTAGGGTTATGCCACTGACAGAAATGCTCATTTGCGTGCAGTAATGCCTGTATATTAAATTGCAAGAAGTTGAAGTATATTTTCTAGTCTGTAGAGCTTATTAGTATACATATATAGCACGTTTGTAGTTCACCATAATGAGAAGTGACCTCTCTTTCTTTGTTGTTATGGCTGGAGAAATTCCACAGTTATTGATATTGACCATACTTTTTTGGTGATGGCTTGAAGCCGATCCACACTACCTACTTTCAACAGCTTTACATGCAATAGTTGTATATTTGTTTAACTCTCAGCTGAAGCAAATGTGACTCTTATTCTGTATGTTATCTGCATGTACATATTAGGATTTAGAATTGCAGAAGGCTAAGTTATTTGGATTGAGTTTCAGATCGATCCTGAAGAAGAGAGAAGAATCCGTGAAAAAGAGAAGAAGGCATCGAGGGAGTATTTCTCCAATACATTGAAGCGGCATACACTTGTGCTGAAGAAGAGGGACTTGATGCGGAAGAGAGCAGAGGAAGACAAGAAAGACCTTATCAGCAAGCTTTTAGCTGCTGAGGGCCTTGAACTTGACACAGATGATGAAGAAATAGTGTAGACATATATAGTGGCTCCCTCTACTCCTTACAATACATAAGCATATATGCTGTGATCCATATTTTGTTGTATAGTAGGTTTGTATTGTACATATAATATGTGATTCCTTCCAGAAGTTGAAGATATAGTTGAAATTGCCATTTTCATATCGCCACAATTTCCTTGCATCATTTTGATTGTGAGGTCTATTGTACTTTTGGAAGTATTTTCCTGCATCATTTTTTATATCTCCACATCCACTATTTTGATAGGAAGCCATAATTTCATTCATACAACATTAATACAAGTTTACAACATAAAGACACCAAGAACTAAACTAGGACACAATACAAGACTCTTAAAACCAAAAACTACATGAAAAAGTTAACTAGAAAGGATATAAGGTACATCCTCAGTACAATAATGCGAGGACTGTCTCTTCCATTTACTGACGATTGATGAAGCTAACGACATGTAGCCCACTCGATGCATCGTGAGATGTCGTTCATGAATTGAGTTCTTGTTTATGGATATCTCCTCAGTTGATTGATTAGAAAGGCGTTTAGTACTATCTTCTCAGCTAGAACTTTTCTTTTTCTTATCGAGCTTGATCTCTTTTTCCGAAATGGTGGACTTGAAATGGAAAATTGGCACAACCACTATTGATTCAACATTTAGTGTTTTTTTTTTTCCTTGTATAATCCCTAATAATTAGAATGCTAGATTATGGTGTTTGCATCAAGTTCTTACCTAAAACATTCTTCCACATCTTTGCAAAGATTTTTTATTTTTATTTTTTTTTCATACCGTCACATTCTCACTTTCTCCACTACGGCCAAAACTAATATGCAATTTACTCAGTGTCTTTACGGTTATTCAGCAACCAAAAACAAATTTTATTTTAGCTTTTAGAATCAAGATTAGTCAATGTGCTACTATGAATACATCAGTAAGTTGAAACAAACAAGGCGAAGCTGTAAAATACTAAAATACAATTGAATTGAACCTTTGGGTTGAAACAAGAAACAACATTCAAAGCATTAACTGTAATGTGGTATCTATAGCCACATTATTTGGAAACTATGTTGTATCCATATCCTCATGCCCTGTATGATGAATTTATGCAACAGAATCAATATACGAAGAATGCCTATCCACGACGAGTTGAATCAGAGGATTCTCCACATCTGCACCATCCTGTGTCTTGTCACAGTGAACAGAAATATTTCCTTCTTTTGTCACAACAACCACCACCTCCTTACGAGTAGAAAGCTCATTTGCTACAACCAGATGCATATTGTACTTTTTGAGAGCCATACCAGCCTTCTCTAGAAGAATCTTTGAGTCTGTCTCAAGCTGATAGGAGAGAGCAAAAATAGGTTTTAAAAAAAGTCCAAGTGAATACCAGAATCCTTAATATGTTAAGAACGGCTATCTTTTTTCCGTAACTTTCTGGATCACAGGGATGGATGACAAACTGAGGGAATATGCACCTCATAAATTGATTAGAACATAAAACAGTTTCCACCAAAATACAAGTTTATGTGAAGGAAAAATATTAGGATACTAGATGCATCATTCTCCAAAATACTAGTTTATAGAAACCATTTCAGTTCACAAGATCCAGATGACTTAAATAAATGCCCCACTAAAAATGTCTCAGCCACAACTCTTTTGATTATTAGTAGGATTTGAGCTGAAGCCCTTTATTATTTTTATCAAATTCTTCTTAATACATATCAAGAAAAATAAGAGAAGAAAACAAAATACTTTTCAATACGATGGTAAGTTTTCACATTTCTGAACACCTAACACTTGAAGAGTACGTAGTCTTCCAAAAATCAATGGTAACTTTGTCATTAATCGTGCAGCAAATATTTTGCCCAAATTGCACGCTCTAACACAGACCTTGCATCCACTCATCCAACATGTTTTATTTCTATTTATTTTTGTATATCAAAAGAAAAGACTTAATCTAACAAACTTTTGCGGACACAATTAGCACCAAATTTCTCAAACAAAAATAAGTATGGCATAATAACTGACCTTGAATGATATGCAGAAGGCCAATGGAGCCCATTCTTTCCTGAGCACTGAAAGCATCTTAGGCACTTGCACAAGTCGCATGTCTAAAGGACCAGATGCTGACTGAATCTTGTGCTCTGCCTGCAAAAATTATCACTGTTACCGGAGAAGAAAAAAGTAGGGGTAATTCATTCAAAATGGCTTTGGCTCTCTGGCTAGGAAAAAACATAATTATAGTGGAATAGGACATTAAACAACTTTAGCTGTTTATGTGGAAAAGGTTGGGAATTCCTTGAGTAGCTTACATGACCCACTTTGCCTCAGTAGCTAATGTGACCTGAGCAATGATGTAATGAAAAGGGAATCAAATTAAACATATATTACCATGCTCTTCCATGGGACATAGAAATCAGACACTGCAGCAGCAAGATAAAATGTTGCTTTTGGCCCAAGAGTTCTCATTGATACTGCAACCATCTGTAACACCTGCTCACAAAGTAATACCTAAGTTTCGACAGAATGAAGAATATGTTCCATACTCCTAGACTCTCAGACGGCATCAGTAATATCAGCTGAAAAATGGTCATTTATATGCCTACTTTGGGGTATTACATTGTAATATCGGTACATTCATTTCCACGCACGAGATAAACCAATTCTATATGATGGGGCTTCACATGATCGCAGTAAATCCCATTAACGCGCACAAGAAATCTCTTAGACACTTGAGGCAGCTAGCATATTACTTTAGACTAGATGAGACAAATTTACAGATTAGATGAAGCTAACCTGAAGATACTCAAATATCGTTGTAAAAGGAAGTTTTAACAGTAGACCTCGTGCTAATGCCTGCAACAAAGTCCATTGCAGCTCATTGTCATTTTAAGCTTAATGTATGCCATCACAAGATGAACCAAGAGAGCCAAACTAGAACACTGAGAATGACTAAAGTAAATATTAATAGTCCGTACAACATGATGATCACCAATTGCTTTCTTCACTGCTTCAGCATGTGGTTCACGTACTGGAATGAAAAACAAACAAAGTAACTTATGGAGAGCCATCTAAGGATGTTAATAGATATGAGCATGTCAACAGACAAAGTTGCTTTAAAACCCTGAACACAAGAATGGATTAAAGAGATGACCTTTTAAAGGTGCAAATATAAAAAACAAATAAAGCAGTTCACAATCATCATATAACCATTACCATAATTCTCCCTTTTGTAGAAAACAAAATCACAAACCTTGAATATTTGATTCATCCTTGGACTCAAAACATTCGAGCAAGGGATCATCAGGAAGAGATCTGCAATATGGCTGGAAGGTTCCCCTGCATAGCAAAACCATACATATCATCAAGAAATAAATCAAGAAATGCCAACCAATTATAACTTCTTAAAGAAAATAGACATTTAAATGACATGATAGTAACAGGAGGTGACCTTCGATGTAAGAAGATAACTGCATAACCAGCCTTCAGAAAATACCTACCAAATGAGCAAGTGATCATTGGTCAAGGCAAAATGTAAAAATGGAAATTAATTGTTGGCATTGGATAGAGTATGTGATATGATGTACTCTGTGGATGCTGCTCCTCTATGCCCAGAGCTGAAATTATCAATATATCGAACGCACCGCTGCTCCAGAGGAACTGTGGTACCTCCAGATGTCACACACACAACCCTCCTAGGTCCTCCATCACCTACGTATACACGTTTTGAAACAAACCAAATCCAAATAAGCCATAATTCAATCATTTAAACGGAATTTGAAAGAATAAGACGTGTATAAGTTGTTTATAAACTGGAAAAGAAGTTGCCTGATGATAAAGAGTTGCGCTCAATAAATTCCTTCAATTTATGACCAAGTTCAACACTATTCTTCAAAGGAGGAGCAGAGTCGAAGAATGAAGTGATTTCTTCTCTCAGTGATTCTTGGATAACTTCTGATTCATTTGTCTTTTCCATCTGAAAACTGCATACATCATGTTATCTTCAAAGACACAAAATCCAGCAAAAATATACAATAAGTTCTGTTAGCAACACATATTTCATGATGAGCAATCCTTAAACATCAATCTCATGTTCCATCTCAACCCAGAGCACTTTAACCCATTGTTAGTTAATTAATTAAATGTACAAACATAACATGCATGAAATTTAACGGAGTTATCAAAAAAAAAAACCCAAATCATAGATACTCACAAATGTGAAGAGAAAATATAGCAAATGGCTCACACATTTTCATTTTTGGAGGTTAAATCATCAAATACCCGCAAGAAATCGAAAAAATAAAAGCAATTAGACAATACATAATCCAATGAAATTGTGACTAGATGGAACAACCAAAGATGGCCAAAAATACAAAATAAAATCAAAATGTTTGTGTGTAAGTGACATTAATTCTTATAGAACAATCAAGCGGACTAAAAGGGTATAAATTAGTGATATTTCTAGACATCAATGTGTGCCTCAGCCACAAGCATGACAAAATGTGGCATGACACATGCAATATAATTCCAGCTCGAACAACCTAAAGCATCAACAACCATTAAATTTTCATTTACTAAACCATAATGTGGCTAATTGTGGACTAGCACCAAGCATCATACATGTCAATACAATGCCATTTCTCACAACTACAGACCTAAAAATTAAAAAAGCATACCTCTCAAAACACATCCATACCAAATAGAAGCTCCTCTCCCCACTTGAACATCCCCAATGACGGATGCACTCGGGGCCACAAAAGCATCCTTATCAACAATCGGAGCTTTATCAAAGACGTTCATCAGAGTCCGATGCCGAGACACTAACACAAGAAAAATAACAAAACCAAACATAAATCACACAGCAGAAAAAAAAAACAGATTCACTACCCAATAAAACAGCATAGAAACCAAAATAATCAGAGAATTAGGTCTGACATTCAGACATGAGTGATCTAACAAGGCAAATTAGGTCGAGAATCGATGGTTTGAGCGCATGAATGACGGAACACAGGTCGGGATAGAGAGAGAATCGAAGGAAGGAGATGGGATCTAGGGCTTACGGTGCTCTTTGAAGTAGGAGCTGCCTTGGAGGCGGGAGCCGAGGCGATCAATAGCCTGGCCGGTCTCACGAATCCAGAATCCGACGGTGTAGACTGCTTTGCCTAGAGTTCCCATGGTGGTCGGAAACGGTCGCTGGCGGAGTCCGATAGTGGCACTGCCACAGGATGCTTTAGCTTTTGAGCTTCGTGTGTGACGACGAAGAGAAATGAAATCACAGTGAAGAAGAGCTAGGGTGGACTGTGGAGTATCCTCCCAAAATGGGAGGGTAACTTGGAGTTTTTGGGTCCTGCTGAATTTACAAAACAGCCCCTGAAACTAGAGAGGTAGTTCGTGTATGACACGAGCAAGAAAGATTCTCAGCAAAATATTTTTCTTGCAATTGTAAAAGAAAATCATTAAATCATAATAGTCATGACTAATATATATATATATTTTTAAAATAAAAAATATGACGAATCACATTATTGTTTCCAAACATTTTATCATTATAGACATTTGAAGTATACAGTTCAAACAAGAATATAAATATAGCCTAGTTACACAACATAACAAAAATCTCTTTTCAATTGGAGGTGGTTCCGAAGAACTAGAAATTTTATGGTCCATATCTAATGCATTAAAGGTTCAAGAAAATTTAACTCCGCTTGTACTATATAAACCTCGAAGTGGCCATGGCAAAACTGTTGATGCCACTACACTCAAGTTGTTTTTCATTACTATATTTAATTGGTAAGTGGATGTAACATGGTACAACAAAGAGTCGAGTGCAAAAGTACACATAGATATAACTTTTGGATACGATACAATATCACACCAACCAATTACATGGTGTGTCATAACAACTCATGTTTGTAACTATTTGTCTTAAAGTTCTTAGGCACACACTTATATTTTTGTTCAACAATGAGATTCAGTGTCATATAATTTAATACTCCCACGTTAAAGTTCTAAAAACTCATATGGTAATAGGATTCATAGACTCCAATCCTTATTTGGAGGGGGAGGGGGAGGGGGGGAGAGATTTGAGTGTAAGGACACGAGATAGATGAAGTATTAAAAAGTTGACATCTTTATTAAGTGCCCATCAAAAGAATTTAGATTAATTGATCATTGAATTTTTTTTTTATGTTAATACATCTACTTTCCAATATTCACATTATTTTATTTTGTCTTTAAATAAGTGTTTTATTTTATATTTATGAAAATACTAAATGTCTCAAATTTTGTATGGGTTTTGGTGTACAAAATGATGTGAAACCTACATGACACATATGCTTTTCATATTTTATGGTTTACAATTAAGTTTATTTGTGAATTAGTGGTGCTCCAGTCTATAAGATCTATTATACATGTGGCCTATTGTAATTTGAACAACTCATCAATAGTGTAGTTGATGTGACATGTTTTTTTTATTT
>JAYMTE010003267.1:0-10024 GCA_036897545.1 Pelargonium fulgidum
TTTTCTGTTTAGTATAACTAGTTAACCACTTCAGTTTTTAATAAAGTTAGTGAATTCGGTTAATGCAGGCAGCATTTTGACTTAGTATACCGAGTTTAATTTTTCACTCAAGCTAATGTTTATGTTAACTTGTATATTGACAGTTCACGATTTGTTTCAGGTTTAGGCATGGTGACTCCACTAGGTTGTGGGGTGGAAACCACATGGAGGAATTTGATTGAAGGGAAGTGTGGGGTTAGAGCATTGTCTGTTGAAGACCTAAAGATGAATGCGTTTGAAAGGGAAACCCAGTTGCAAACGTTTGAGCAGTTGACTTCAAAAGTTGCTGCAACTGTGCCCTGCGGAACCAACCCAGGTGAATTCAATGAGGAAGTCTGGCTCAATTCGAAGGTAAATGTTATTTCTTTGTTTTTTTTCTTTTGGATCCTGCATGAGGCCTGATACTTGCACATGTATTAATGTTGTATCTTTTTCTAATTTATTCTGCTAAGTGGCTCCTTAGTTTTGTACTTGGAGAAGGTTTAAGAGGTGAAGGTATGAACTCAATTGGGTTGAATATATATTGAACATTTAGTATAGTAAAATTTGGATTCACTTTAGGTTTAGGTCATTGTTATTAAACAAATTTAGTACATTTACGATATTGGGTACACCAAATTATGGCCGACAACCAATGTAGTTATATGGTAAGAGAGGGGTACTTATCAGCAATATAAAACTGTAACTAACATTTTGGGTATAGGAGTCATGTCTTTAGTAAAAACTGAAAGTTCCTAATCAAAAGCCAAAATCTGAATGTAACATTTGACTAGGGGCAATGTTAGTACTCTGTTCCTTTCTGGGCAAATTCAGATGGGTACTGCCTTTTATTTTCAAACATTTTACAGATGTGTTGTGCTTTGACATAGTAATGGGATGTTGGAAACTGCCGTTTGTGTTCATTTTTCTGTCTTTATCATCATTCCATCATTAAGGACACTCATGAATGTTGACTGTTGAGGAGCCTTAAGGAGTAAAACAACAATAGCAATAGCTAATTGTCAGTTGTTCTTTGACAGAAAGGCACTCTAGAATCTATAGTTCGACTTTTGTGCTCTTTCTTATTAAATAGTTGTTCAATTTTAAATAGTGTAGTAGGAGTATAAGACATAGATGGGCATGTTTTTCATGTCGTGACATTTTTGAAACAGCAATCATCACTGTTAAGAATCGTCCCACAACTAGTATTGGTAGACCAAAGTTTGGCTATATGTATGAAGATGGTGTTTTATTACTATACTCCACAGAACATCTTTATCCCTCTTTTCCTAATATCAGACAATCTCTAACTCTGAGTTATTGGCATAGAGTTATGATAAACGTATGCCAATCGGAATCGTTAATATACTGGTTTTTCGATGATATGAAGTATTCCAACTATAAGATTTTGAGTGGTTTCTTGTCTTACTCCTCACATGCTAGACTTCTCGCTGTTTACCATGACAACTTTTAGAAGTTTTGAATCATGATGGTTTCCGTTGTTAGGATCGATCCACTGCAAGGTTTATAAGCTATGCACTCTGTGCTGCTGATGAAGCTCTGAAGGATGCACAATGGGTACCAACTGATCAAGAACAGAAAGAGAGAACGGTAATGATTCATTAATTGATGATAATGGCCAACTGTCAAGGGTAATCTTTTCTTTTCCTCTCCAATTCTTTGTGAGGTAATTTATCCTTATTTAATTTGAAGAACACCAGGGAGTCTCTATTGGTGGGGGGATTGGAAGCATTAGTGACATATTGGATGCAGCACAAATGATTTGTGAGAAGGTTGGTTTATAACTACCCACTGTGAAAACAAACATTTTGTGAATTTTGTAATTCTAATTTTATTTATCATTTGTCATTGTGATCACATCTCCAAAAATATTATCATTTTTACCTGTGCCTGAGATGTGCGCTTGAAGTTGACCTTAATGACTGGAAATAATAAATTTACAACTCTACTTTCTTTATGCAGCGCCTTCGGCGGCTTAGTCCATTTTTCATCCCGCGGATATTAATCAACATGGCATCTGGCCACATCAGCATGAAATATGGATTCCAGGTGCGTTACCAACAACCACAACTAGAAAATACGTGATGAGCTTATGAACTAGCAAATTGTAACTAAATCCCTCGTATGGTAGGTCAATGCACTAATGAGGACTTGTAGAATGTTCCATCTTGCTAATTTTCATAATTCTTAGCCAGGCGGCCTAGGCCAATTGGGAGAAAAAAATAACTATTTGAGATCCCAATTGCTGGGTATAGCGAAACAATGAATGAATGAATGTGTAATATTGGTTATTTGATATCATGTTGGTCTTAGTCCTTGATGATGATGACAAGGGTTTTATCCAAACAAGTGGTTTGTAAAATTTTACTAACGTACAGCATGTATTGTTTATGGTGACTTGAGAAAACTCTTATCATCAAAATTCTTTATTTAAAAAAAAAAAAAGGATCCCTCTACATAACCTAGTTTTACTTTTTAAATGTAGGGACCAAACCATGCTGCGGTGACAGCTTGTGCTACTGGAGCACATTCTATTGGTGATGCAGCTAGGATGGTTCAGTTTGGTGATTCAGATGTTATGGTGGCTGGAGGGACAGAGTCAAGCATTGATGCTTTATCTATTGCAGGGTTTTGCAGGTACTTTCATGCTAAATAATAAGCTTTATTTGCATGCTAATTGTCAATTGAAAGCTTATAGTTAGGACCACCTTAATGGGAGTAACGCTTTCCGAGAAGTAGACAAGTAATATTGTTTTGAAGTGAAATGATTTAGAAGGGGTCAATCTATATATAACTATAAGTACCAAAGCGGCATTGTTAGAAGGGGTGGTAAGAAGAATTCATTTAGTTACGTTATTGGCATAGTAGTAGTTGCTCAATAAAGAGTGTTGAGGACCTTTTCATGCTAATTGTAATTTAATTACGTAGGATTTTTTGACATATGGAATTTCTTATCTTGAAGAAAATGTACACACATGTGCATCGAACTGAAAATGAATTGGCAATGAATAGAGACCAATAGTTCATATTAACTAGCAAGGAACCTCACATCTACACAATGTGAGACTACTTAAACACTCGCCTCTTGACCAGACAACATTATAGAATATTGACCTTACACATGGACCAACACACTCATGATTAACAACACAAGTGTGTTTACCCCATGGTAAACCTGCTCTAATAGCATATTAGGGCATCCAACTCAATACCAATTGGGAATGTAGAGAGGCCCATATCACTCATCAACTAGCTGGGGACCTCACATCTACTCAGTGTCATACAATTATTTGGTATATTACTCAGCTGATAATTGTTCACTGATGGATTTCAGGACACGGGCTTTGACAACAAAATATAACTCTTCCCCAGAAGAAGCTTCTCGACCTTTTGATTGTGGTCGTGATGGGTTTGTGTGAGTAGATACCAGTAACACATTGAGGTTTCAGAGAGTATGCCTTTTGTTTTGTATTTTACTACTTCCTGTTAGCTAGGTTCTCTTTTTGGATACAGGATAGGTGAAGGTTCTGGTGTCATGGTATTGGAGGTGAGTGAAATGAGCAAAGAGCTTTAGTTAAACAATGAAAAGTTTTTATTCCTTATTTTCACATCTCTCTCTCTCTCTCTCTCTCTCTCTCTCTCTCCCCCTCCCTTCCCAACTCATATCGCATATAATCTTTACTTTGGTTATCCTTCACAATTTAGGAACTTGAGCATGCCAAGAAGCGTGGAGCAAAAGTTTATGCAGAGCTTCGAGGCTATGGGATGTCAGGTTGACCGTCAAACCATCAATGAATTATAGATATCTTGGTGGGCATACTTTGGTATCATTTCTGACGCTGGTGATATTCAGGTGATGCATATCATATTACTCAACCGCATACTGATGGAAGAGGTGCTATTTTGGCTATGACACGGGCCCTGCAACAAGTAAGGAAGTAACACTGTTGGCTTTGAACTTTATTTCCATCCTATGTCAAGTGTTGGAAACAATTTCTGGTAGAGTTGCTTTGAGGATGGAAGTATTAGATACCTAATGGTTGAAATCGATGGCCAATTTGGTGTTCATGCAACTGGCAGCACATGTATTGCGTAGTATGATTTATTGGCTTTTTAAGTTTTGGTTCATAAATATTGCATCTTTTTTTTCCTGCTTTGCTTAAAGGGAGAAATAGTTAACTTGGTAGACTCGGCTTCATTATGATGTACTTGCCTTTATTGTAATTGCAGTCCGGTCTTCATCCTAACCAAGTAGACTATGTCAACGCTCATGCTACCTCTACTCCTTTGGGTAATCAAATTATATCTTTCATGAATATCTACAATTAAATGTCACAACTTCATATGTTATATGCCAATATGTATCTCATGTTGCTGAAATCTATTGTTCAGGTGATGCAATAGAAGCCAATGCTATAAAGACATTCTTCTCTGACCATGCAACATCAGGTGCTTTGGCCCTATCCTCCACAAAGGTACGTTTATATTCTTCTAACCGGATTAATTGTAAAAGGGTGTCCCATTGTACGAGGCTCCCACCACCGTGGGCTCTGAGGGTCGTTCATGTATGCAGTTTTTCCCAACTTTTGCAGAGAGTGTATCCCACTCATGCACTTTCAAATATAAATCTTTGGCTTTGCAGTTTGGTGTAAATGTGGCTTGTATAGATTCATTGTTTTGCAACTACAATATAATTTCAGGGTGCCGTTGGCCATCTCCTTGGAGCAGCTGGAGCTGTTGAAGCAATTTTGGCAGCTTTGACCATACATCATGTAAGCATTATGATCAACTTATTTCCTCAAATGACTGAGAAAGAAGCATACTAAAGCAGTCATTGTTACTAATTGATAGTATAATCTATAAAACGCTACCCATGCTTATGCTTGCATACTTGAACGTTAACTCTGAATGAAAGGAAATGTTTAATGTTTTCCTCATTAACACATCCCTTGGACAAGGTTCTGATTCAATTAATGAACGAACTCATGGGATCTATTTTTTGAACACAATGTAGAAAACTATTTGTTTACCTATGTTGCCTCAATCGTGATGGTGCTAGTTTACCTTGTTATTTATGGATACTGTTTTGTCCTTTAACAGGGAATTGCACCATTGACACTCAATCTCGCCAAACCAGATCCCATCTTTAAGGATGCTTTCATGCCTTTGACAGCTTCGAAAGCGATGCAAGTGAGAGCAGCTTTGTCCAACTCCTTCGGCTTTGGAGGCACAAATGCATCCCTATTGTTCACCGCCGCCCCATAGAACAGAGTTATAGAATAAACCTCCTTGCATCCAACAGCAATTCTTTCTCCAAAATACTCCCAAAACCGGCACTTACAAAGGAGTATTCAGTGGAATCACCTAACAATTATATACACGACTTTCATTTTAGACTTCTTCAGATTATATTTGGTTGGTGGTTTGTGGCATAACTGACAAGAAACGCTTCTGCTTCAGTGGTTTGGCTTTATGCAGGTATGAAATGGTTGTCTTAGTGCACGAATGCTCCCACCATATTTCAGCTTTTGCTGATATTATGTAACATATTTCCTTTGATCTTGGATTTGATCATATGACTAAACCAGTGGGGGAAGGAGACAATAATGTGAATGGACAAACCTTTGTGCTTTAGGATAGTGCCTTGATGATGTGACATAAACAAATGTTGAGTACATGTAAAAATAAAGTTTCATTGAATGGGAAAAATGGATTGATTCTTGAGTACACATTTTATTTTGCTGAATGTGTAAAATTTTCCTTCTGGTTTCTTAACTGCATTCTCTGTAAATACTACTGATTGTGAGTGGTAAATATGCCAATGACAAGTCTTGGTGTTAGTGTTATATATTACATCCAAAACTACTCAACAATGCTGTAAAATCATGAAAATGTGTAGTTCAATAACTAAATAAAAACATACACTACAAAAAGCTAACATTTACAATCTTGTCAGCTTTCAATTCCTTGCTAATAGCTGACCCATGGAATCAGGAGTACATTGATTTGAAACCTTCTGTAAGGGGAACCACTTTTGCTGATAATTTTGACTGCAACTTTGAAACAGCAAGTTGAATGTCCTGCAGATCAACATGAGAGTCATATCACATTACTCGACAATCCTCGCACAAAATGACTTCCTAAAAGTAAAACAAAAACTTGCCAAAGAGAGCTTCAAATTTTCATTTACAAGACTCCTGCTTAGATCAGGCATGTTACTTTTGGGGGTAAGTGAAGATGATATATAAAATTTGGAATTCAGTGCACAAGGTTCCTGCCATTGTGGGGTTTGGAGAGGGTCGTTTTTGTACAGTTTTACCTCTGCGTTGCAAGGAGGCTATTTTTTCTAGACTTCAATCCCGTGACCTCGAGGTCACAAGGCAACAATATTACCTTTATAACCTAAACATTTTGGCTGCTACCTCGTTCCTTCTAGTTATTAGTTCTAATTGTCCAGTTGATTGATCACCTCTAAATGGTAGCGGGAGGAGAAATGAGTTAAGAGAACTGTTTTGTTCCGTATCCACTGAGCATTTTCAATAATCTGCAGTTGAAAAGATTCGCGGTTCAACATACGTTCGTAACATGCAACTCATAGCTGAAAAATATATGGAGATAACTTATGTTGTCAGATGAGGAAAAGCGCAAGTGCGAAACAATAATTGTATACCTCAAGTAAATGTGTATGACCATGTTCTCGTGCATGCTCAACGCTAACGCAATCGTCCAGGAAAGTTGCCTGTTACAATAGAGAAGAAAACTTGCTGAATTCTGACTGATATACATGTGTGCAAAAAAAGGGAAATTTACATTTTGCAAAAGATATGTGATCTAACTTCCGAAGGTGGCTAAGATATGCAGATGAAGATCAGGGAACTTCTGGAAGAGCATTAACATAAAGCAGAATGGAGCTATCAGAATGAACCGTGACCTAATGTAGCAGCAGAAGTCTCATAAAATTGGATAAAGCCAAATTTTTAGGACCGACCATTGAGCTTAGAACCAATTCTACACATTTTCGGCGGGCAAATCTCTTACAATATAAAACCACTTTATAAAATGATGCCTTCATGCAACCAACATTTGAATATAACAATTGGATAATAGAATTGGGTAGAGGATTTCCATAGCGGGGAAGGGATGTTTGGGTTTATGCAGAACATTTTTCTCTAAACTAATCTTTCTGGTTTAGTAAAAGTTACAAAAAGTGATGCACTGTTTTTGCACGCCATAGACTATTTCATACCATTTTGATACTTTCTTATGCACTTTTCTATTAATTTTTCTTGTCAGATCTCAGATTCCAGAGCGAGTTAATTTCTCTAATTACTAAGTGAAAAAGATTACGAAACAAGTCAAACAACCCTTTGGTAAATAAATTACAAACGCGAGGTAGACCCTGCAGTTTCCGCATAAATTTCCATAACATGAGCAGCTAGTCCCGTAAAAACTTGAACGAGTCTCTTTAGTCCATACCTCAGTTATAAGAACTTTTGCTCTCAGAGCATCTGAATTGCGCGGATCAACCATATAGTCAGATGTTGTGTCTCCAGTAAAGGCCACCTCTGGAGATAGTACTATGTCTGTAATCTAAAAAAGTCGTTGAAGCTCAATAAATATTATACAACAGAAGAACTACACAACTAGTTTGATAAAGTACAAACCCCGACACCCGACTTCTTTATCTTCTCAATTTGTTTGCCTTTTAAGTGTGTGTACTGCTTCTTCAATTTTTTCCTAATTGAATAGACGACATAGCCCTGAAGAATAGCGGGTAACATCATATTTTATAAGCAAGACCAAAATTCAAACTGTAGTTGACAAGTAAAAACATCATGAGTATAAATTACGGAAAAATATATGACGATGCATAACTAGCAAAAAAAAAAAAAAAAAAAGAGGCTAAACACTTTTTGTTGGATCATGAAAATCCTTCGGAAAATATGGCATACCTGGCTGGGTATAACATGGTGAGTTCTAAATGGACGAACAACAAGATCGTTCCGGAGTTCAAAAGTTTCACCTGATGTCAAGCTTGTAAAATTATTACCGATCTTCAAAATTTAATTAAAAGAAGTACAGAAAACCAAAACACATACCGATATCTAATGCAACCAACTCAAAGTTCAGTTCCACTTGACCCATTGACATATGAATGTCAAATAGCTTCTCCACATCCTCTTTGAGGCTAGGAGGTACGAATATTGTTGGAGGTTTTAAGCTGTACAAACCACGTGTCGCTACATACATTGGCAATCCACCCTGATCAAGTGAATATCATTTAGTTGAGCCAGAACCGAAAGCCACAAAATAATATTTAGTTGAGCCCAAAGTTCATAACTTTTAAAACATGTACAACAGCCACATTACAACAGCATTTCAGTACCACTCATTCTAAAATCCCAACACATATCAACTGCATTTGCCTCCACAAGCAACCAAATTCGCAACAATAAATTGACATAGTGTCTACTATTCAGAACCAAAACAAGAAACTGTTCTTACCACAACACTAGACCTTGACAACAAACTGTCAAAATCTAGGATATGGGTAGGAACCGAAACAAGATACAAAGAGCTTACAATGTTTGACCATGAGTGATAAAAACGAAGTTTTGATGAAAAATCCGAGATGGTTTCCTTCCAATATCCCCAAATAAGTTTGTAGACATATCAAACTGATAAGCTCAAACAGTCATCTTCACTATGTAATGCCAAATTCGAATGCGGCCACAAAATAACAGTTAGTTGAACCCAAAGTTCCGAACTTTAAAAACATATATAATAGGGACATCACAAAATCACTTCAGTAATACTCATTCTAACTGCATTTGCCTCCACAAGCAACCAAACTTGCAAGAGTAAATCCACATAATGACTGAAATTCAGAGCCAAAACAAGAAACTGTTCTTGCCAACAACAATAGACCCTGACAACAAATTCTCAAAATCTAGGATATAGGTAGGACTCAAAACAAGACACAGAGAGCTTACAATGTTATGAAGATGACCATGAGTGATAAAAATGAAGTTTTGGTGAAAAGCCCTAGATGGGTTCCCCCAAAATCCCCAAAATCGAATGCGGCCACAAAATAACATATACAATAGGCAAATCACAAAATCACTTCAGTAACACTCTTCTAACTCCACAAGCAACCAGAATTGCACCAGTTAATCCACAAAATGACTAAAATTCAGAACCAAAACAAGAAATTATTATTGCCAACAACACAAGACCTTGAAAACAAAGCAAGATATAGAGAGCTTACAATGTGATCAAGACGACCCTGAATGATAAAAACGAAATTTTGGTGAAAACCCGAGATGGGTTCCTTCCAATATCCCAAAAATCGAATGCGGCCACAAAATAACATTTAGTTGAGACCAAAGTTCAGAACTTTAAAAACATATACAATAGGTACATCACAAAATCACTTCAATAACACTCATTCTAAATGCATATGCCTCCACAAGCAACCAAACTTGCAACAGTAAATCCACATAATTACTAAAATTCAGAGCCAAAACAAGAAACTGTTCTTGCCAATAACACAAGAACTCGACAACAAATTGTCAAAATCTAGGATATGGGTAGGAACCAAAACAAGGTACAAAGAGCTTAAAATGATAAGAAGATGACCATGAGTGATAAAAATGAAGTTTTTGTGAAAAATCCAAGCTGGGTTCCTTCCAGTATCCCCAAATATGCAGACATATCAAACTGATAAGCTCAAACAGTCATCTTCACTATGCAACGCCAAAATCGAATGCGGCCACGAAATAACACTTAGTTGAGCCTAAAGTTCCGAACTTTAAAAACATATACAATAGACACATCACAAAATCACTTCAGTAACACTCAATCTAACTGCATTTGCCTCCACAAGCAACCAAACTTGCAACAGTAAATCCACATAATGACTAAAATTCAGAACCAAAACAAGAAACTGTTCTTGCCAACAACACAAAACCTTGAAAACAAAGCA
>JAYMTE010003268.1:0-10023 GCA_036897545.1 Pelargonium fulgidum
TTTCTCATGGTGCCATGCACTCACAGCCATAATATAAAATATATATATATATATCGCGAATCCACGACCCTAAACAAACACTAACACCACCCTAACTTGTTATTAAAACACTATCTAAAGAATGCTACACACTGTTGATTAGTGTGAGTAAGAAAGAGTGGAATTTGCCCATTCTGCATAAAAAAACCATAGAGGGTGATTCTTGATGCGAAACACAGAGCCATCAATGATTCTACTTTGTATTCCAGATAATATAAATATAAAGAAAAATGAGAAAATGTAGATAGGGACAGCTTAGAGAGAGTTGCAGGTTTTATGACAGAGCAGTGGCCTCTCTGCGTTTTTTCTTTTAACTTTGTCTCTGTAAATAATTTTCTCACTCTACTTCTCCATGACAATGACCATCACCATCACCATCACCATCACCATCAACATGAGCTCTCTTCTGCATTTCAAAAGGTAGCAATGTGATTGAACAATTCAAAAGCTAATGAGCCCAAGGTTTTGCTGCTTCTCACTGTGGTCAACAATGTTTTAACAACCAGCAATTTAACGAAACACGAACTGGAAAATTCGTACAAACTGAGCATCTTCTACAAAACTTCAACAACTCTGGTTTGTGTACGGACTCGCGAGCATGTCTTTTCTGGGAAATACTTTCTGGGTTCTTCTCTGTTTTTAGTTCTGGAAACAAAAATACGTTGCTGTTGGTCGAAAGCGCGATGGGTTTGTGTGCTAAATGAGGTCTTTTGCAGGGGCTTTCATGGCATTTCGCTTTGGCTTCGTCGTCCTGGTTTTTCTCCTCTGCTTCAGCTCCGGCCTCGTGAACTCAGAAGATGGTATGTTTTCTAAGGATTTTTCTTTTGGGTCTGTTTGGTTCGCCAGAAAATGAAGCAAGCAAAAGAAACCGTTGGAAAATTTTCTACAGTATTTGAAACCGGAAGCTCAAAATTGTGGTTCATTTCTCTTCTCTGAAACAACAGCCTTTAATTTAATGGGGATACACCATAAATTTTTGGTGCTAGGTTGTTTAGTTTATTTATGTTTTCCAGATTTAATATTGTATTGTTTGACATGTTTCACTTTTTGTCTTATTTATTTCTTTATTGATTTTTGGTTGACTCCATAGTTGCTCACTTGCTCTTCTTCCATTATGCCCTCAAGCTTGCATGCCTTTAGGTTTTGGAAGTTGAGTTTTTTCATTGCTCATGTTCTAAAGTTTTGATTTTTGTGTTCTAATTCAACATTACTACTTGTAATATGTTTTAAAGGAGGAACACTGCTGGAGATTAAGAAATCTTTTAGAGACGTGGATAATGTTCTCTATGATTGGACCGACTCACCTTCTTCGGATTATTGTGTTTGGAGAGGGATTGCCTGTGATAATGTAACCTTCAGTGTCATTGCACTGTAAGCTTTCTCTTGATTTAAGACTTTTGCTTTTGTAGCTGCCTCAATGTGCTTATTTTATGTCTTTGTTGAATTGTTTTCTGTGTGTTGCTTCTTCTCTACAATTGCAGTAATCTGTCAGGTTTGAATCTTGAAGGGGAATTATCACCGGCTATAGGAGATCTCAAGGGCTTACTTTCCATGTACACTCCTCTTTACATGCATCTCTTGAAGCTTTAGCCAAGGCTCTGTTTGTTTCCTTGAGAATTTTCTTTAGGATTTTGTTCTTTTCTTCAATGTCATAAGATATGTATAATATAATTTTCCTAATGGATTGTGCTCAAAATAACTCGGTGATATGGACTTCTTTGAGCAGTGATCTGAAGGGAAATCGGCTTTCTGGGCAGATCCCAGATGAGATTGGAGACTGTTCTTCTCTGAGAAACATGTAAGTTCTGTATACAGAAGTGGGATCTCCAAATATTCATTCACCTGTATTGTAGATTAAGCTGATTTGTCAGTTTAATTTGGTTACTTATTAGCTGACCTTTTCTTGTAGAGACTTGTCATTTAATGAAATTTATGGAGACATACCATTTTCAATTTCAAAGTTGAAACTACTGGAAAACTTGTAAGGTCCCATCAAGGTTTCATTTTGTTGTGGTTATGCTGCTAGTTCCTTCTTTTGTTGCTATTTTAAACTTAATGAGTTTGATTGTTTGTGTAGAATCCTAAAGAACAATCAGTTGATTGGACCCATTCCTTCAACATTGTCTCAGATTCCCAACTTGAAGATTTTGTAAGTTTTATATGATAAACTTCTTCAGCCCCTTTACTTAAATGTCTAATTAATGAATCGAGGTCGAAATCTAATGTAATGTACCATCTTTTCAGAGACCTGGCACAGAATAAACTTAGTGGGGAAATACCACGGCTCATATATTGGAATGAAGTTCTGCAGTATCTGTAAGTACACAACAAATATCTGATTATGATACAGTAGTTTGTTCAAGATATTTCAGAGTAATTTTCTGATCTTGTTTCCTTCTCATGTTCTATTTCTTCATTATTTTTAGTGGTTTGCGAGGAAACAATTTGGTGGGCTCTCTCTCCCCAGATATGTGCCAGCTAACTGGGTTATGGTATTTGTAAGTTATCTTGACAACTAGTCCTCTCTTGGTTTTCTTCTCATTCAAGGCACTTCATCTACCTTTCATTGTTTTTTCCAATTTATTTTCAAGGATGTTTTTTTTTCCATTTTTATGCAGTGATGTTAGGAACAATAGTTTGACTGGCAGGATTCCTGAGAGTGTAGGCAATTGCACTTCCTTTCAGGTCTTGTACGTATTCCGACTCATGAGGCCCGATTTTTACAAACTATCAAACTTGATCAATTGTTTTAAAACTTTTCTCTCTTAATTGGAAGGGACTTGTCATACAATCAGCTAACAGGAGAGATTCCATTCAACATTGGGTTCCTACAAGTAGCCACATTGTAAGTTACATATTTGAAGTATTGATCTTGAATTAATCTTGATATGTTTCTATATTTACTTAACTTGACAATTTGTTTCTGTATTGAATTGTTCTTGGTAGATCTCTGCAAGGTAATCATCTTTCAGGGAAGATTCCTTATGTGATCGGATTGATGCAGGCACTTGCTGTTTTGTAAGTGCTTTTTAAATATCTTTTACATAAAGTTTTACCTGTCTAAGTTCAGTGATTTCTTTTTGGATTTTTAGCTCTACAAAGGGTCTTTTATGCATGAACTAAAATTCGGTCTTATATTCTTGTCCAATCCAGGGATTTAAGTTGCAACAATTTAAGTGGACCCATTCCTCCAATTTTAGGAAACTTGACTTTCACAGAGAAATTGTAAGTATGTTTTGCTGTAGATGTTTTACATATATTATACCTGGCCATGAGCTCTTTCAAATATCTAAGAAAATATTGATTATGCTTTAATGTTTCATTTTAATGAACTTTCATAATGATCATAATACAGAATATTTGACGTATGACTGGCAACATTAATTTTTTTTAGTCGTAACTGGTATGTATTTTAATGTTTTGGTTGGAAAATGCCAAATGATGTAGGTATTTGCACAGCAACAACCTGACTGGATCCATTCCTCCTGAGCTCGGAAATATGACCAAACTTCATTATTTGTATGGATATTATCTTCAGACTCCTTTCACATCACTGTTCAGTTCATATTTCTCATAATTGAGGACCTAGTGAACTAGAGATCCCTTCCCCCGACAAAATCATTTGGTTAAGGAAGTTAATTTTTACTGTGGGTTTAGCTTGCATTTGTCTTATTTTTACGTCTATTGGCATTTGGCAATGTGTGCGATTTTGGGGCCATATGATCTCATTGTTGCAACACTTGTTAAATAGATCAATTCTCTCGCTTCGTTGTATCTCCTTTGTAAAATTTGGATTAGGACATGGTATCAGCTACAGTTTTTTCGTAGATGCTGCTTCCTTATTACAATTATTAACAGAGTACTTTGACCAAGTGTTATGTTGCCTCTGCAGGGAATTGAATGATAATCACCTCACAGGGCATATTCCAGCAGAGCTTGGTCAACTCACAGATTTGTTTGACCTGTACGTTCTGTATGATGAAATATTTTGTTCTGAGCAGTTTTGCATTTCAAATTTTGATGTTGCTAATACAACATTCTTGCAGGAATGTTGCGAATAACAACCTTGAAGGGCCTATTCCTGATAATCTAAGCTCATGCACAAATCTCAACAGTCTGTAAGCACTTACCCTTTATTGTGGTACTTAATTCTGTAAAATATTGGTTTCTTCAAGATGGTTATTGACCAGTTCATTTGATGCCAGCAATGTGCATGGTAATAAATTGAATGGAACAATCCCGCTAGTGTTTCAGAAATTGGAGAGTATGACTTACTTGTAAGTCTCTTTTATTAATCAGCTGAAGTTTTGCTTGTGTGATTAAGACTGCGTATTCTATTATATTGAAAACCATCCTGCATGTTCTCTATATTATCATTTCATGCTGGGAGTTTGAGTTCTCTTCTGGCCTTAAAAACCAAGTCATTATCATTGGCATTTGCATTCCCAACCGTGGATTTTACTGCCTCATTGCTTGAACATATGACATGCAACAACATTTATTCACATGTCATTCCATCAAACCATTTAGTTCTTAATCATGAATGTTTTCCATGGGGCTTCTAACTCTGACAATGTGTTGATGGCCACCTCAGGAATCTCTCCTCCAACAACCTTAAGGGTCCTATTCCAATTGAGCTCTCTCGGATTGGTAATTTGGATACTTTGTAAGTATCAGTGGAATTTGAATGTACTGGTCTTCATAAATTCTTGCATTACTTTATATATACTTTCTGCTCAGGGACATATCAAACAACAAAATTAGTGGCTCCATTCCATCTCCCCTTGGCGATTTGGAACATCTTCTTAAGCTGTGAGTTTTGCTGCTGGAAATTTCTGTTTATGTCAGTTTTGCTTCCTGCTGACCCTTGCTGTTATCCATGGTAGGAATCTTAGCAGAAACCATTTAACAGGTTCTATCCCTGCAGAATTTGGAAATTTAAGAAGTGTTATGGAGATGTAAGAAATCTAACTGATGTAGCTTTAGATATTATTAAGCTTTCTTTTGCCCTTCATAACATCATCTTTTATGCCTCTGGATTGTAGAGATCTCTCAAATAATCACCTCTCTGGCTCCATACCTCAGGAACTATGTCAGCTTCAGAACATGCTCTCTCTGTAAGCTATCTGGTGGTAACTTGTATATATAGCTTTATGCAGATGCAAGATTGCAATTCCTGAACATTTGGCTACTGGTTTATCCAGTAGTGATGCTAATTTGATACGGTGTTACCCTTTCCAGGAATGAAAATTTTAGTTCAAATCATGTGAAATTTTTTCTGAGTCATTTTGCGTGGGTGTACTACAGTCGAATAAATATTTTTTACCTTTTCATTTGTATTGACATCTTTTTGCTGGTTTTAATGATGTAAACTTGATTAAATTTGCCATGAAATTTATGGTTTGGTACTTTAATATGATGCAATTTTGATATTAGAATATTCTACTTAAGATTCATGTGGCCCTGCCCTGCTCTACAGAAAGGAATAGTAATAATACTGTATATCAGTAAATATTACAAAACTTGGTGTATGGTTCTGAATTTGTCATTTCATCTCTACGATATCATAACACCTTTGTACAAAATATGCAGGAGGCTAGAGAAAAACAATTTATCTGGGGATTTGACATCTCTGATCAGCTGCCCTACTCTTACTGCCCTGTAAGCTTATGTCACTCAAAATTTTATTTCCTTCTAATGTCATTTTTATGAAAAAGTATATAATGTAATCTTCTTATCTGTATCTATACAGAAATGTGTCTTATAACAACCTAGTTGGCAACATTCCGACAAGCAATAACTTCTCAAGGTTTAAACCTGAAAGGTTAGTTGAACCCCCCCTCCACACACACACCATTATTATTGGTGTGTGTGTGTAAGATATATACCTCTGCGCTATTAGTGTTAAACTAAGAACTCAGCTCATCCCATGAACCCCTTGTATTCAGTTTCATTGGAAATCCAGGCCTTTGTGGCTATTGGCTCAGTTCTCCATGCCGTGATTACCGTCCAACAGAGCGAGGTAAACATATCCTTACAAGTAAAATAGTTTCTTCTCAGTTGAACTTGAATATGTACATGATACTTTTGGAAATTTAATGCCTTGGGTTGGGTTTGGTATTTGCAACTATATCACCAGTTCTGTGTGGTGTGTATTCTTAAGATGGGTTCTTAGTCTCTTTTGAAAGAGAATGTAGATGTGAAGATAGGATGTATCGTGATGATCTATGTCCTATCTATCATAATTTGTCTCACTTCGTTGCATGCTATGGGAAGCTTATGTCCATATACTACATTAATAGCATAAACAAGCTTAGATGATAAATGTTGTTGGTTAGATGCACATATATAAGAATTATCTATGCATAAGTGTTCTTGTGTTGTAGTCTTGTATATCTTAGGAAAAAACAAGAGCCATCTACTTGTGTTTCTTATCGTTAAAGCTTGCAAATTGCGCAATTTAAGGTTATATCCTAGAGAAGATTGTAATTGATATTTGCATCTTCCTTTTGTTGTTTGCTTGATGTAGTTACAATTTCTAAAGCAGCTATCTTGGGGATTGCTCTTGGTGCCCTTGTGATTCTTCTTATGATCTTAGTGGCAGCATGCCGGCCACATCATCAAATGCCTTTTCCAGATGGATCACTTGACAAACCAGGTACCTTGTCTTTTCTGATATATGTGGATCCTTTTTTAAATGGTCTCCCAGAATGTATTGCCAACACCTAAGGTTCTCTTTGGGTGGTCAGCAAGAAGTTACAATAAAAAAAATGTTGGATTTGTATTACTGTAATGAAAAGGTAACTAAACATGCGAGCAAAAGGATCTTGTATATTTCTGCTGGATGTATGAGTATGAAAATGTTTTATTCCTCTCTAATAAATGTTCTTGTTAGCTACTGACCAGCATGCTTATGACTTAACAGTTAATTACTCAACACCAAAGCTGGTAATCCTTCACATGAATTTGGCACTTCATGTGTACGAGGACATCATGAGGATGACTGAAAACTTGAGTGAGAAGTATATAATTGGGTATGGTGCATCAAGCACAGTGTACAAATGTGTTCTTAAGAATTGTAGGCCAGTGGCTATTAAGAGACTCTATTCTCACTATCCACAGTGCTTAAAGGAGTTTGAGACAGAGCTTGAGATAGTTGGGAGCATCAAGCACAGGAATCTGGTTTGCCTCCAAGGATATTCCCTGTCTTCATCAGGAAACCTTCTCTTCTATGACTACATGGAAAATGGTAGTCTCTGGGATCGTCTTCATGGTAAGTCTACAGTATCCCTAGAATGACATTCATTGTAGTCTCAATGCGACCAGATGACTAGCATACTGGTAAAATTCTGGTATTGTATGGTATGAGCTATTGTTGTGAAAATTGAACCCAAGTTAAAATCACACGAACTAAGAGAATGGTGTTCATTGCTGGTGCATGTTTCTATCATTAGCTTATAGCTGTTTATCTGAGTCTTGATGTTAGATCAGATGTTTTTTTATGGCAATGAAGTACCCATCATAAAAACATAATCCTCTCAAAAAGGCAAGGTCTTCGCTCTTTGGTTTTGCTGTTTGATTTGCAGAATGCTATTACATGTGCTGCATGTGTTCTTCCGTATTACATTTTTCTTATATTCTTTGTTTGTTAGGTCCGACGAAGAAGAAAAAATTGGACTGGGATAGTCGCCTTCAAATAGCACTAGGGGCAGCTCAAGGACTTGCATATCTACACCATGATTGCAGTCCTCGTATCATCCATAGGGATGTTAAATCATCAAATATCCTGTTGGACAAGGACTTTGAGGCTCATCTTACTGATTTTGGTATTGCCAAGGTCCTATGCATGACAAAGACTCATACTTCTACTTACGTAATGGGCACCATCGGTTATATAGACCCTGAGTATGCTCGGACTTCCCGACTCACCGAGAAGTCTGATGTATACAGCTTCGGAATTGTTCTACTTGAGTTGCTGACGGGAAGAAAAGCAGTAGACAATGAATCTAATCTCCATCATCTGGTCAGTTCTCCCCAATTTTATTATGCATTTCTCTGTATCACCATGACTAACTTGCAGTTCAGACAACAGTTCGTATAGTTTTTGAGATGTTAAAATCTTCTAGTACTTTTTCAAACATTACGCTTCATATTTGTTGCAGATTTTGTCAAAGACGGCTAACAATCAAGTCATGGAAACTGTTGATCCTGAGATCACGGCCACATGCAAGGATCTGGGAGCAGTGAAGAAGGTTTTTCAGCTTGCACTTTTGTGCAGTAAAAGGCAGCCATTGGACCGGCCAACCATGCACGAAGTAATGCGGGTCCTGGGGAGCCTGATACCATCCCCGACACCACCAAAACAGCTAACCCCGACCCTTCCATCTACTACCACTAAAATGCCTTGCTATATGGATGAGTATGCTAATCTGAAGACTCCTCACTTGGTGAACTGCCCAAGCATGAGCACATCAGATGCTCAATTGTTTCTTAAGTTTGGGGAGGTAATTTCTCAGGATAGTAGCCAGTGAGAGTAAGAGCAAGAGCAAGCATGAAATGGAAGGATCAAATTAGCAGAAAATATTTAAATTATTGCATGCTCATAGATTTAGACTTAGATTTAGATTTAGAAGGTGTGATACTTGAAATTCATCTATGTACTTGTTACATATGAAAATTTATAGTAGTAGTTTTTTGGCATATTTTTTGTGGGGACCCTCAGGCACAAAAAATAAGGGTGGTGCTGATACATTGCATGTTCAAGTGGGGTTGGGTGGTGGAGCTGAGCTGTGCATTATCTTTGTGACAGTCAATAATGCACTCTCTGGAGTATTTTGCTGGGCTGTACTCTACTGTGCCTGCTTCTCTATTTGAATGTTGATGCTGTCTCTTGTCTTGATCCATAGCAATTTAGCTTTAAAGTCTTATAGGAACCAATGCTATGAAGTGGAAACTGTATAACCCAATGTTGCATTGAACAAGACAATAACTATTTAGGCCTTCTTTGATAACATTTAAGGCAAGCAAAAGCTCGTCACACCCATCATATTGTGCAGCTGGGTAAAAGTGTCCGCCTTATGAGTAAAAAATTGTTTGTATAAAACAAAATTCTGCAACCATGATGATTGTACGGTGGTCTCAAAACATGCTGCAAATTCTGCTTGCATGGTAGAAATAGCAATGATAAATTGTTCACTTTAGTGATCTATTCTAGGATTACTATGATAATAACTAAGATTCCAACAACAAAACTGATGTATGGCATACTGCAAAATTAAGCATACATCATGCTTCCAACAACTTATGCATAAGTAATATTTTTCATTCAAAATCGTTTTAGGTATTGTTTCTCACAAAAACTATCATTTTTTTTACTGAACTAAAACTATTCCAACAAAATATTTATTTATCCTAATCTATCAAATGCTTTATTGATATGTAGCCTTTTCGAGACAATCATTGTTATCTATTTCTATTCCAATCACGTAGGATGCATCACCCAAATCTTTTATTTCAAAATTCTCCAAGAAAAATGTTTTAACATCATGTAATAATTTTTTATCATTCGTAGCAAGGA
Source organism: Pelargonium fulgidum (assembly GCA_036897545.1). Classification (NCBI taxonomy): domain Eukaryota; kingdom Viridiplantae; phylum Streptophyta; class Magnoliopsida; order Geraniales; family Geraniaceae; genus Pelargonium; species Pelargonium fulgidum. The sequence continues at coordinate 9,617 of JAYMTE010003268.1, forward strand.
GTATATCGTTAACATAAATTTTCTCCCACATTGACCTTCGTATAAATACACCGGTCAATAATGTTCTTTATAAAACCATTTGACATATTGATACTATTAAATTTAATGTACTATTGTCTATAACTTTTTTTAGTCTGTATATTGACTTCTTTAATCTACCCACTATATTTTCTTTACCTAAAGTATTAAAACCCTCAACTTGGTCCATGTAACTTTATTTCTCTAAATCATCATTGAGGAAAACGGTTTTTATGCCCATTTTATGAAGTTATGGATTATAATGAGCCACTAAAACTAAAACAGTCCTTAAAGAATCTTTCTTTGAAACGGGAGATAATGTCTTATTATAGTCATTGTCATTTTTTTTAGTGTAACCTTTTGCAACGAGTATGACCTTATATCTTTCG
>JAYMTE010003269.1:0-10021 GCA_036897545.1 Pelargonium fulgidum
ATACAATTACAATACTGGATAAAAACTGTATACGATATTTTTATTTGTATCTTGTCAGTGGATTGTTTTTCATCTCTAGAAAGATTATACATATAACATCTTTGATAGGATTCTTATCAGTTATGAAACTTAATATTTATATTAATAGGAAATTTTAGGAAACAAATATAATTATTTTATTTTAGTGAGTATTCAGCTGGAAAATCATTGGATGCATCTATTATCTGTCAATTCTTGAGTGTTTGGTTGTGAAACTGTGGCAGACCCATCCACATCAATCAATGTTAGTCAGAGCTCATTGAGTGCTTCCATGTTGAAATTACTAGAATTCAATTGGAAACTTGGAGTTTTTTCCATATGGTTTGTACGCTAACAACACTTGACTCATCAAGGAGTGAAGTTTTCTGACCATATCCTTATGAATATGAAATTTCATATTTTATGCTGGTTGATAATGATTGTTTCTCTATAGTCCCCTCCAGTACTTGTCTAGTGTTCCTTAGGAATTTTTATGCACAGCTGTTACTTATGTTTCAGATTAAAAAAAGAGTTAATTTATTCATTTTTTTCATTGTTTTCAGCTTAAGGAGCTTGAGAAGTTGGGGCCTAAGAAAGGTGTAATTACTCAGTCTGTGAAAGATGTTGTCCAGAGTTTAGTGGATGATGACCTTGTCTCAAAAGACAAGATAGGAACTTCTGTGAGTGGGAACTTCCATTTATGGATTTTAAATTTTATAGCTGTTTCTTTTTGCACATTTTGGGGTGATTGTCATGAGTGCAATAGTGAAGTTTGGGAACTCTATAATTCAAGTAAACATCTGACTGTTTTGGCATTCTTGAGATACTGATATACATGGGCACCAATGCGGGTTTTGAAATTCCAGGTATACTTTTGGAGCCTTCCTAGCTGTGCTGGAAATCAGGTAAAATCTGATGTTTACTTTGGACCTGTATTCTACGATATTTGTATGCTTGCAGATTTGACTATACTTTATATCTTAGTTTTCCCAATGCATATATATTTACTGTGTACAGCTAAGGAATGTGTATCGCAAACTTGAATCTGATCTTCAAAGCAGTAAGAAGCGCCATGCAGAACTTGTTGATCAGTGTGATCTTCTAAAGAAGGGACGAGAAGATTCTGTAAGTATAATAAGTCCTATGTCGTTACCTTGATTCAAATAACCTTTTAACCATAAGATTTTGTCATTCTTATCTGATCCTTGAGCTTTCACTAGGATGAACGAGAGGAGGCCTTGTCTAAGTTAAAAGCCATTGAACTGAAGTATAATGAGCTAAAGGTTGAGTTACTTCAATTCCTTTGATATGCATCTAGCAGTGCAAACATTTTTTGAAAATCTAACTGTATTTAAGATTTACCATTTCAGGATGAAATGAGCCAGTATGCAGACAATGACCCGGCAACCTTTGAAGCAACGAGTTAAGAATATATATATATATTTTTTTTTCATGCATTAACATTATGTAATATACATTCAGCTTCTCTCTGAGAACCATCATTAAGTACACAAACAGTAGATAAAAAACTTTATTGAAGTTAAAGGTTTACTATTTGTTAATGTTGCAGAAAAAGCAATTGAAGTTGCCCATGCTGCTGCTAACAGATGGACAGGTTTTACCATTTAGACATACATATTTTCCCTTATTTTCTATTTCTTTAGCATCTTTATCCTTTTCCTAAAAATTTGGATTCCTTTATATATTATGATAATCTTCTCTGCAGACAACATCTTCACGGTACGACAGTGGTGTTCAAACAACTTTCCTCAGGCCAAGGAGCAGCTTGAAAACCTGTACAAGGAGGTAATTTCTTTGATACATGTCTACCCATACTCAAATTGTCTAGCAGCAGTAAGGGTGTCCTAACTATTTGTGCTTCTTCAATGTGTACATCACGAGTGAATAAGCTTATCCCTAACCTATCCACAAGTTCCTTGGATTTTTTCATTTTAGGTCCTCCCTACATGGTTGGATCATATCTCAGGGTTTTGCATTTCTTTAACTTACCCCAAATCCCACATCAATATGTCACCAAGTGCATCATGTTATCACGTATTCCATCTGTGAGCACCTATAAAAATATTATACTTTGGAAATGAAAAGGACCTCACCCTATTTTGGGCATTTAAAGTTCGTTACAGAATATTGTCTGCACATTTGTGCAAATCATCGGTGGCAAGCATCTCCTTATTTTTAAGCTATTCATCCACTGAGGCCTGGCTTTTTTTATTGAACTGCAGATAGGAATAACAGATGATTTTGACTATATAGAGTCCTCACCTGTGATTCCACTTAACTCGGTGCTTGACCAGTAGATACTGAAACACAACCAAAGGTGATGCGTTTCTCTCCTGGAAATCAACAACAGCTACTACCCAATTATATTGTGCCTGACATTATAAATAGAAGTCCCAGTTACTGTCTTAATTAGAGGTTCATCAAATAATAGTATTCACTTAAAGTTTTGTAAGCATTATACATGGGGAATATATCCAGTAATGAAAATATAGTGATCTGTTGTTGGCATCCATGTTTTTTTATGTTTCAAGCAGTCAGTTGCTATCTGACATCCAGACATCAGCTGCTTCTGTAACATGGTTTTGATATTTCGATGATGATGTTGATGTGATTTTATACCTTTTAATTACTATGAGTTCAAACTTCAAATAACTAAAAACTATGCTCATGTGTTGCATGATATTATGCTTTGACAACGAATCATGATTCATGAAATAGTATTATTTGTGTTTTTGTGAACGCCGCAGGGGTAATTTAATGTATTCGGAGGTTAATTGCAGAGGTTCAGGTTCTGATAAGTGAAAACGAGTTTATTGGGAAAAAGACTTTGGTGTATCAAAGCTTAATAAGTTCTCAAAAGCATCATTTATTGACCCAGATGGGTGGATTGCTAGCCAACCATGAGATGATGAGAATGCTTTTGGGTTTCTTTTATGCGTTACTAATTATTTTCTACTTTATTGTAGATCCCATCCCATTATGCATTTTCTTTATTTTTGTTACATAAAAGTGTAAGCTTTTTAATGGTCAATTTGTCTCTACTTTTTACTTACAAGTTGAGAAATGAAAATTTGAGTACCCAGACTGCTTTTAACGAATTGTAAGCTAAGATCATAATCATTAACTTATGAGGTCTTTTAAATTTACTAAACAGTAAAAGAATTGTGTTAGTCTATGGACTCTGGACTCTTATAATATAACTAGCATATAAGCTAATATAAATTACCCTCTTAAATCTCTCGACTCTTTCATGCCTTTCATTTTCTTTATATTTTTGTCTCAAAACGAGTGGAAATGGACGGTCGCAGGTTAAAATAACAATAAACCTGAACCCCTAAAATATTAAAGGCCTTTTTCTAATCCAAGTGTGGCAAGGTATTAGAATCCTGATTCACGGAACCTGCACTCTTCTCCATATTTTTGTCTCAAAACGAGTGTTGATACTCAAAAAATTATAAATTTATTTGACGAATTACGAAGTGACATGTGGTGTGCAAACATCACGTCACCGAACTTTGCGACTTCCAAGCTAGCCCAATATCACATGCCCAAGACACTAGCTGAGAACAAAATTGCTTTTGAACCGTCAGCGACTCCCATTGTCGCCCGACGATTTTGAGAGAGTTGCATATAGCGATACTCAAACTTAGGCGTAATAAAATTAAGCCAAACTTGTTATCAAGTAATTGCAAATTTCAACTATATCTGGTCTAAAACAAACTTATAATCAGAAATATAGAACTCAAAATCACATTATTTAACCCATGAAGAAAATTTATGGACAAGCCATAGTTTGAAACTTATTGATAGAATTATAAATACCTAAAAACACATTCAAATCTATGGAGAATAAATAGACAAACCATATATATAGTTTGTTACTGAGCTGTTTATACATATACACTTGGTATCAACAGAACCACAGCCAATGTGACTGCTGCAATTATATGAACAATAACTTTTTTGTTTCTTTTGCATGAACCTGAGCTACTATCATTTTGGTCATCCACACTGGAACAGAGATAAAGGAGAAATCTAATTAGTACCGTACAGTTGATTTCCTTTCAAATTCCTATAGTTAAGTAATACGACTATCATTAAACCTACATTTCGTTACAATATATCACTGTGAATCAACAGAAACTTTGTCACTTACAGGAGCTTCAAAGACTTTAGTTCTCAGAGAAAGCTAGGCACTGGTCCAGTCAAGTTGTTGTTTGATAAATCCCTGAGATACCACATCTTATAAGTAAAAGAGTCTCTTTTGACTAAGCAAATCTCCAATTTGGGCCATGTTTACTTACAGTGTCTCTAGTGCTGAGATATTGGCAATGGAAGCAGATATAATTCCACTTAGACCGCTAGAGTTCCAAGGCTTCACTTAGCATTCTGGCCGAGACTTAAGGTGTGAGTGTCCTAGAGTATACTACTGACAAAAGACTTGTCTACACCCGAGCATTAGCCGACCTTTCAGGGCTTAGAGGCCCGAGGGACATACTATTGCATAGAAGGTGCACATGTAACCAAGGATTTGATCCGCATAGAATGCCCTATGTCTTGGTGCAATTATACTCTATCATCATGTTGAGTAAGTCGTCAATTTACTCAACAAGCGTTAAGAACAACGAAACCCTATAAAAAATTAAATATGCGTTCAATCCATAAAACTCATAAATACTGAAATTAAATCATTCATACAATTCTCAACCCAAACCGGGAGTTTAGCCAACCATGCTGATAGACAAGCAATGATTAACTTGAAAAAAAACTAATAACAAGCAAGCTATTTATTTTCATCATATATATAAACCATATATAAACAACCAATTGTTCAATAGAATAGCAAAGAGAGATTACACAATTCAAAATACCTAAAATACCAAATAATGGAGTTCTAGGAATCCTTGTGTAGAGATTTGATTTCCGGGTTGTCAAATCCCTTCTCTTTGGTGTTCTTTGAACGTAAATATCCTCCAGAAGCCCTCCCAAACGTCCCTCCTAAATGAATACCATCCCCGCCAAATGTTGGTGTTTCATTGCTTTTGGCAATGTAGATCTCGATAGCATTGATGATTGGAGGGAGGGTTCAATCACTTGTTTTGGAAATCGAAATCCTGTGTTCTTTTCCCGTGAAGGCTCTTGAGTTAGACATTATGCTTGCGTACAGGTAACGAGGTGTGAAATTTGCAAACAATGGAGATCCATTCCAAGATATATCAAATTTTCTAGACTGGTTTTGCTGAATTTGCTCAACTTCAGCAAACTACATGTAGGCATAAAATTGGGATCCAACGTCATCTGCGGTCCAATAGAGTTCCAAGGCTTCACTAGCATTCTGTGTCTCAACAGCAGTTTGAACCACTTCCTGTGGTGCCTTGTATCTATTTTCACCAACGTTAATTTCCAATGTCGTGCTGACCATACGCCAAGAAGGCCACTTTCATTAGTTGTTCTAAGGTTCAATCTTTTAACAAGCACTAATGACTCGGATGCTGAGGACCCCGGGTCAGTATTATAAACTGGCTTGTCAAGAGGTCTAAGTTCCAATGCTGATATAAAAGGAGTGCCCAAACCCTTATTTATGAGACAGATATGTAAAGTATTAGATGATGCAACATTGATAATCTCCAGTGTAACGACATCAGTAGCATTTCTGAGTTTCACTGTGGACCAAAGATTGACATCAAGATAGAGATCAAATTCCGGGAGCTTGTTTTCCCCGTCATAGTTGCCATACATGAAAGTAGCCCTAATCAAATTTAAACCGTCTTTTCCAGCAGCAGTTTGTTAAGGCGTAACAATTCTTGTTTCCTTGAGGAAAACTCCGAACATCAGAGAGTGGCTGTGGTAGATTAGGATTTTTTGGATAAGAATATTCAGAAGATATATATTCTTGTTTACTCCGGTTTTTATGTAATTCACATCAGAGGTATAGCTTATGCCGCTAACAATATCAACAAAATTGAAATTCTCAGGACAGCCGCAATCTATGCTAATGAAACCTAACCAAACAGAAATTTACATGGAACCAGTTAGCATGAAGTGTGAGAAACAGAAAATCTCTGGTGCTATTTTGCTAAAATTTCAATATCATCAAAAATATGATAAATCTGAACAAAAGAATCATGAATCTAAAAGGGTAGATGAGTTTTTCATGAGTATATAGCTATCAACCACAATTGGTTCTCGGGTCTCTTGTGGAATCAATTATCAAACACGGTTTGATTCACAGTTCCCACAACTAGAAACAAAGCCAGTCTCAACAAAACCCGAATAGGGTTTTGATATATATTTGAACTATAGGAGCCTTATATATTCTGCTAAGCTTACCCAAAATTGATAATCTAAAATGGGTAAATGGATTTTGCATAGGGTTTAAAGGAATCAACAATAAAAAACAATTCACTTCCTATTTCACACAACTAGAAACAAACCAAGCCATTTCCACTGAACCATTGCACCAGAAAATAAGAACCCACAAGACACAAAATTTTAAGCAAGCTCAATTTATCCTATTTCTTCATGCAAAGCAAATGCTAATCAACCTGAGTATTTATTTTTTCATGGAATCAATTGTCTAACTCAGTTTACTTGTCAGTTCTCAAATTCTATTGCACCAAAACACATATAAAACACAAACTCTAGGCAAGTTCATATGATTAGTTGTTCAATTCCACAAACACAAATTTATTTATATTTCTTCAAATGAAAAGCAAAAGCTTAATATTACCTGCTTGGAGCTGCCCATGAACTGAAATTGCAGCATGAAAACAAAGGAGCAGAAGCAAAATTGACATCCCCATTAGCCCTCTTCCGGTCAATGAACCTTTGAAACTGTCTGATACTGAAAATATACCAGTTACAAAAGAGGTAAAATGAGACCACATTTATTTTGGTTCATGCACTTGGGAAAAAATGTACAAATAGGTACCAAATCTTTCTTTTTTTCTTATAAGTATGCATGGATTTTTAATTTTAAATAATTAAATAAATTTATTTAACATTGGTAAACTATCATGTTAGTTTTTTTTTTTTTTTTGGACAAGAACTACCGTGTTAGTTAACTATGCTAACATGTGGATTTCAAAAAATATATATATAAAAATATCTAAAGGCATGTGAAGCTAAATATTGTGCAATGAATAATCATCAATCATAGTCACATCAACAAAAAATTGACAATTATATTGATAACATGACTAAATTGGTATGTTAGCATAATTAACAAAACAATTTAACATTGTTAAATAAATTTATTTAATTGTCCAAAATTTATAGTTTGTGCACTTATTTATACAAATTTAGAGTTTTTATTTGTTTTGACCCTTTTGTCCCTTGCAAGGGATTTAGCAAATTTCATACTACCATTTCAGCAAATTATGTCATTTCAGCATGTCGTGCGACCCTAAGTCTGATTTTGAGTAAACGAAAAAATCATTATAATCAGACTTTCATCACACATATGCACTCATATAAACCGAATAAAAACGCATGAACTTTCCACTACTAGAAAACACATTTTTGCAATGGACAATATTGAAGTACAGTTGCAACCCGTCCATAAATTTTAATAGTGAGTTACTTTTGTGAGAGTAGATAGTCACATGTGAGAATGTTTTAATTTCCTGCCATGGATTTAGTGAGGGAACATCCATCTTTAAAGCAAAATAATTTAGCAAGAGATGGTATAGCAACGTCTATCTCTCGTGTTGTGCTAAATTGTTATTAAATAAAATTGATGTTAACTATTATGTGAATTTTTCTACAATACAAAATCACGATCATTTAACTAAATTCTGAATAATATTAGCGATCACAATCATTTAGTCATAATTAATAGAATGCAATATTATATTTCATAGTTCGTGCTAATACACGTGCAATGCACGGTCCCAAACTAGTATTATATATGCGGGAATTACTCAAGTTTCATTCACTAAGAATATTGGGAAGATATGTTCTTGTTTACTCCGGTATATATGTAGGCTACGTCTGAGGTATAGCTTATGTTGGCAACAGTATCAACAAAGTTGAAATTCTTAGGAGAGCCACAATCTATGCTTATGAAACCTAAGCAAACAGTAATGGAATGGAATATGGTTAGCATGTAAGAAAATCTATGTGGTTCGCCCTAAATTGACCATTTGAAAAGAAGAATCTAAACAAATTGTGGTTAACATTTGATGTAGATGGATTTTTCACGAGTCTCTTAGGAAATCAACTATCTAAACTCAAAAAATTTTGATAATCTAGAATGGGTTAATGGGTTTTTCATAGGGTTTTTATGGAATCAACTATCGAACACCTGTACTTCCTAGCTATTTTGCACAGCTAGTAAGATAACAAATTAACCAAGCCATTTCCATTGAATCATCGAACCAGAAATTGAGAAGCCACAAGACACAATATTGTGAAATGCAAATGCTGAAAGAATTTGTACATTGAATCAAATTGTCAAAGAACAATTTACTCCCCAAACAAGGAACCAAATCTAAGCTGTTTCTATTGCACCAAAACCCACAAAAACACAAATTCTAGGCAAGTTCATGAAGGGCTTAATTCAAAAAACACAAATATTATACATACTATGAGAACTGAATAAAAAAAGATTTATAATGCATATTACACTATTAGATCATTAATCTATTCATTTTAACAATGTAATAAATTTTATTTATCGACATTATTTTAATTGTTTATATATTTTAACTCAAGAGTATTGAATAACATATAGGTATACTATTAATTATTAAATGTATTCATTCCACCCGTGCAATGCACGTGCATTGCATGGGGTATAAACTAGTTTATACACATTTCTAGACATGAAAAGCCAATGCTTACCTGTTTGGAGCTTCCCATGAACTAAAATTGCAGCATGAAAACAAAGGAGCAGAAGCAAAATTGACATCCCCATTAGCTCTCTGTGCTTCCTAAAATCAAAGCTCTCTTTTTCCGTCTCATCCTGTATGCTTACAGAGCCCAGTTCCTCCCTCAGATGGAATCTGCTCCAAGCAACCCAATTAATGCAATTTGCTTCATTTCTTCTTAGTCAATAATTTAGCCGTTATTTTCTTTTTTTGGGGTGTATGCATATATTTGTGCTGAGCAAAACAAGAAAGAATTGAAGTTGTGAAAACCCAAAATCATCACAGCTCATCTTCATATATTCCTTGCCCAGAAGAAGAAAGATACTGAAAATAGTATATCACTTTCGTGTATTTAGTTTCAAACTTACTCAAATGTACAAGCTAGGAGCAGAAGCAAAATTCTCATCCACATTAGCTCTAATTAATCGAGTTCTTATCTGTGAATCCCTCATCTGATAGTCTAATAATGAAAGTACATAAATTGAAATAAAAATAATGTGTAAAGAGCGTATTCATCACTTCCTATGTACAGAAAAGAAGTTGACTCGTTTTATGACAAATTTTCTGTAAAAGAAGTTTACTCAATTTGAGACGGAATATAACTTAAATAGTAAATATTCAGAGTTGAGTTTTAGTTTGCAGGTTGGTCTGCGATCCGAGTCCCCAGTTTTATGTTTAATTTGTTATTGTTCGATATGTACAACTAAATTAGAAGCTTTTCATTAAAAAAAATATATTGATTGGAATTTTGAATATTAATATTTTGATATTTTTTACAAAAATCGTTTTTAATTTTGAAAATTAAATATAGAAAGGCACAAAATACGGTGATAGTTTGTACCAAAAAAGAAATGTAACATAATTTCTATAAATGGTAAAGATATAATAAAATAAATGCAAGAAATAACGCGGACAAAAGCTTAGGAATTCAGTACTCGTGTAGCCGTGTTGACCAACTCAGAAGGAATTTTGTTCATAAACTCATTTATGGTACTCCCTCCGTCCCAAAATGAGTGTCCTATTTGTCTAAATTTTTTGTCCCTGTCCTATTTCTATTTTTAGGTTATTATATTGGTGTTTTTCCTATATTACCCTTATCACTTATGAAATGC
>JAYMTE010003270.1:0-10020 GCA_036897545.1 Pelargonium fulgidum
CTATTTTGAAATAAATTGTTTTAAATAATAGATGAAAAAACTAACCATGTTAATCTATGTACTAAATTGGACTTAAAAATTTTATTTCACGTATGAAATTGGACCATATTTTTATTTGAGTACCAATTTGGTCTTTTGAAATTTTTTAATGTACCAAATTGATTCTTTTCTCAATGTGTCATCCTCTATCTTAAAAGAAAAACACAATTGAAAGGCGGTCCAAAGCAATCAGCTAGAAAAACCTCTGAATTTTTAGAGGATAACGCAACTTCAAGCTTATCTGTGCCATTGAGTAGAAGAGAAATGTGATTAGGTGCCGATTTTGGAGGAGATAGCGACTTTCCAAGTTAATTCTATTTAACCCCTTATCAATCTAGCTATACGTTGATGATGCTGTTTTGAATCTGAGAAGAAACTAATGTTAAACAAAACATTAGTTAGTGTCGTATACTTATTCTTACATTTTCATCAATACGTATTAAATGATGCTAAATCAACTTATTATAACAACATTATTAACAATTCATATACTATTAACATACTAAAAAATTCAAGATAAATGTAACACTCAGTTTGAAATAAAACAAAGGAAGTGTACAATTAGTTGAACTAGATCAAAGAACCTAATCCATACCTAAACATTAATGCTTTACAACTAATATTGTCTTTGAGTGCATTCCATTTTATCTTAATACATTTAATGTTTGAGACATGCTTTTTATATATTTGTTTGGGTTGACAATTAAATACAATAGATAATATTCGTGAAAGTTGATAATAATTCAAAATCAGAGTGCCCAAGAGTGGACAACCTGTTGTTATTAAACAAATTAGTTAAAAGCCAAAAATAGGAACAAAGCTTCCCAAATTTTCCATAAACTCATGCTTAGTGCGGCCGGCTCGCATAATTCAAAGATCACAGCCACTATCTTCTTCTCACTAACATCTAAATAATATTCCATCCATTTTCAGATTGACAATTTCTTTGTAAAATACCAAAACAATTTAATGTATACTAACAATTCGACCCGCAGACTAAGAACCCGATTCAAAACCAGATCAGTGCCCAGTCCATAATACCGCATTCGTGACGCGCTCAAATCCGTGGCACGCTCGCATTCGTGACGTGCCTACGTTCATGGCGCGCTCACATTCGTGACACGCCCACATTTGTGACACGCTCATATTCGTGGCACACTCAGATTCGTGCAACGCCAACGCATTTGGATCACACATGTCTAGATTCAATGTATCTGACTTCTATTTTCTCTTCACCAATAAGAATCAAAGAGTTTTCACTACAAATACCCCTTAGGGGTTGAGGTACAAATCATATTCTTACACACATTCACATACTTATGAATTATATCTTGCTAAATTGAATTCACTTATTCTCACACCGGAGGTGAATTCCCGTGCGACGCACGGATCTTCACTTAACATGTGTTCTTATTTTTGTAGGAATTTTCAAGTGAATTGAGTGTTTAGATCTGAGAAAGCCGTTGGATAACGACAACAACACGTTTCTACATCGACGAGGTCAAAAGAATCGAATCACCCGGGTATTCAATTCGTACAAGATAAAACTCCTCAGGGTTAATAAAAGTGATGTGAATTGGATAATTTGAGACATCTTAGATTGAGTTTAGATTGTGGATCATATGTTTTACATGTACATAGTGTAGCCATTGTGATGATAGTTACAAATCCGTTTTGTTGTGGTCTAAAGTCACAATGTTGGATGATCCTAACCAAAGACATTTGGAATAACATCTGCCTAAGATTTCACTTACCTTATGTTCTTATAGTTCTCCTATCTAATTTTGGGCTAGATCTCTCCTATTAAGCTCGACTCACTTAGTCAAAAGAGTCAACCTAGCCATACGTGGACAACAGCCTTGGATCTATACGTGCCTAACTTCACAGCGAAGCAATGGCCTTCTCCTCCGCACGTTTTCGATTTGTAGCCTTTTAAAGCATCTACACCTCAAAACCATAAAAAAGCTAAAGAGCAACCACTTTTGCTTTCGCATTATCTAATAAATTATGCAACAATCTCATTACCGTAGAAGATACAATTAATTATCAAATGCAACACATAGTGGATGGAGACATAACCTTACAAAAATCTAAGCTAATAAATTTATGTCAATAAAAATGACGGCACCTCATCAATTAACAGTCATACAGGATTTAATAATTTGTGGATGTGAAACCTCCACCCACATGGACAGATTTATTTGATATTTGGCTGAGCCAAAAATAATGAATTACTTTCATATTTCTTGCCAAAACAATCAAACAAACAACCAAAAAAATTAGATATTGGTATCAACAAGGAATCAAGGAGGTCGATTGATTATTGTTGAGACTGATGTTGGTGGTTCTAAAATTCAAAGTGTTGAATAGTTACGATTCAACACATAGAACAATATTTGTACATGTGAAGCGGTCTGCGAATGACATGACCAATGCGATTGTTAGACCCGTTATTTCTATGCTAGATGTGCAATATTGGTCATCTGAGTTGTAACCAAATTTATTTAATAAAATATATTAGTTTTTTATTTAAAAAAACAAAAAATGTTTGTAAGCTTTCTGGGCTGAGCCCAACCCCCAACAGATAAAATTGGGCTATACTGGGCCCGAAGCCCAATTTCGCATGTTAATAACGGGTAAAAATTCAATAAAAAAAAAAAAATACACGAGCAGGTTTCTTGAGCAAAGGGGAAGAGCAGAACTCAAGTAGATACAAGAGAGATCGTGAAGCTCTGTTACTTGTACTATCTCTGCGACACTCAATCCTCAAATTGGATATTAAAATAATTCAATGTATTATTTTTTCTATAATTTAATTTTTTTGTTGTTGTAATTTTTCACTCCCGAATCGCTCACTGAAGCTCCATTTTTCGGTTCATTGTTGCAGTGGATGGATTCAAACCAAGCCAATCATGGACCGGTCATCTCCCAAGGATCATCGGAGAGAACTCTGTACGGTCCTCAATTTCTGTCTTCTTCATGTCTTTATGCAATTTCGTTTGACTCAAGGTTTTAGTTTATTTTATTTTATTTTAATTTTTAATTTTTAGTTTTTTTTTTTTTTTTCTAGGTACCCTTATGTGACTGGAACATCGGTTGTTGCTATCAAATACAAAGATGGGATTTTGATGGCGGCTGATATGGGAGGTCAGCTTCAATAGGCGGTGTTGATCTGCCACTTTTTATTGCATTGCTTTGTTTAATTTTCTTTATGATTTGTCTGTTTTCAATGAATTGTCTTTGTTTAAGTATGAGAAGATAGAGGGCAAGTTGTAAAATAGGCCATTGAGTCGAGTTATTTTAATTTTGTATTGTATGATTTGAGGTATTCATGAATTTTAGGGTTTATTTCTTGTTGCAACCGATGAAAATTTTAGTTACCTGTTGGGACAAATTGTTATTCAAAGTACAAGGGATTTATTGCTTGGTGTTTTATTTATTCAAGTTGCTATAACTTATTTTTTCATAAGTTAAGCCTGGTTGAGTCACAAAGGTTCACAGAGTAATTCTTACATGTATTGCGAGGGTGATCATACATACGACAATTGGTTGGCACAAACTATTTCAGTACTTTGCCATCTGCCCCTCCACTACATTGAAATGTCCTGTGTTTTAGCAGTGACTTATATTTTCCTTTGGAGCTTCCCATTTATTAGTTGACAAAGTATTGTCTAATGTTTTACGAATAATGAGACTTCAGAATAGTGAAATCTACCGAAAACCGCTGGTTTTTGGTTTTGGTAATATAGAGATTTTCCTGCATTTGGTAACTGTGATATTACGAAGGTTTGGAATATATATGCAACTTGATAGTGACTAAGGCATTAATTGTTTAGGAGCTTAAAAAAAAAATCGATGTTAAGTTCACTTGGTAAAGAGGAGTTCTATACTCGAAAGACTAAATTTGCAAAATACCATATAGACTATATAGTTGCATTTTTGTGGTCACCAGTACCTAAAATGCGCTTAGTATGAGTGGGGTGTTTTTTTATACAGTTATTACCTTTACATGATTTTTCTCTTGCTAGCTTATCTTTTTTGAATTTGTTCCTTCCTCTAGTACTCTTATTATATTTATGCAAATGTAACTTATCATGTCATCTACTACAACATAGTTAATGACATCTTGCAATATATATATGAAGTTGGAATTTGGTGTGTCCTTTGAATTTATCATTATGTTTGTGTCATGAGAAATCAGGGTTTCATTGACAGGTTCCTACGGATCTACTCTGCGGTACAAGAGTGTGGAGCGAGTAAAGGCTATTGGAAACCACTCCCTTCTTGGTGCAAGTGGAGAAATAAGTGATTTTCAAGAGATATTGCGTTATCTGGATGAGCTCATGTAATCATTGCTTTTTCTGAACTGATTATGTCAAGTTAGTTCAAATTTTATCTCCTTAGGAAGGAGGATTATTATCACGCTTTCTGTAATGTTTTTGATTTTGAGTAAATATGATGTTTGCAGCCTATATGACAATATGTGGGATGATGGAAACTCGTTGGGGCCTAAAGAGGTGCACAACTATCTGACTCGAGTTATGTATAATAGGCGTAACAAGTTCAATCCACTATGGAATTCTCTTGTTCTAGGTGGAGTGAAAAATGGACAGAAGTATCTTGGCATGGTAGGCTTTGTTAACCTTTTCCTCTGATCTCTAGTAACTTCCTAAATAAGGGTTTATCACTGTAACTTAACCTTTCATAATTGTTGATATTTGTAGGTTTCTATGATCGGTGTAAATTTCGAGGACGATCACGTGGCAACTGGTTTTGGAAATCACCTTGCACGTCCAATTCTTCGTGATGAATGGCATGAGAACTTGAGTTTTGAAGATGGTGTTAAGTTGCTGGAGAAATGCATGCGCGTCCTCCTATATCGTGATAGATCTGCTGTCAACAAGCTTCAGGTATGGTTCTTTCTTTTTCAAAGCAGTTTATGCCCTTCAATGCATTAAATGTAGGTTGTAAAAGTGGTGTAAATGTAAAATGCCTAACCAAACATGGAACCTTTCTTGTTGGTTTCTGCATATGCTTGTTGCATACCCAATAATTCAGAGTTAGCTGGCATCCCCAAACATTTTGGTCTATTATGAATATGATGATTAGAAATCCATTACTCCCTCCATCCCAAAATTAAGTGTCTTGTTTTGCTTGCATTTTTGTCCAAAAATAAGTGTTTTGTTTATTTTTGGGAAGTTAGTTATGAATGAATTACCGATAATGTCCATATAATAAGCTAGTTAGTATTCTTTAAGTTTGTTATAACACATGTGCATAGAGATAAAAGAGTAAACATACAACACTAACTAGCTTCTCCTAAGTTTTTCTCAAAATAGAAATTAGGACACTTATTTTGGGACGGAGTGAGAATATTCTTTTTTTATTTTTTCTTCATTTTCTATCTGACTTCTAAAGTAAACTATTGCAACCTTCCTATAGATTTGTGGATATACTGACACCTACCTCAATGTTTGAGATATCTCTGGAACTTCTTTAAATTCTTAGAGAAAAGTCTTTTGAATGCTATTAAGCAAGGATAATAATAAAAAGTTCAAATTGGTTGTCATATTTAGTGATGGTTTCATGTATTGTTGTTTGAATATTGTATTGGGCTTGTTGGAGTGTGCATTTCAACACTCTAGGCCTGTACCTTGTTTCATGTAGCCAGTGTGTGCGCGCGCGCATGCATGTGTCGTTTTTTACTTTTAATCTCCCAAACACCAAACATAAAGTATTGATAAAGATAATTTAAACTCCCTCTGTCCCAAATGAGTGTCTTATTAAAACTAATTTTACCAAGGGCTGGTGAGCGTGTAATTGTTTCCTTATTGTGGTTCCTTGTGTCTTGTTGAAACTGTATTTGTATTAATTCTATTATGGTTGCTAAATTCCTCGGCTTTACCGTTTAGTAGTGCTTTGCAGCTCCTTTAATAATAGACCTTTGAAACTATATGTACGTTGAACATGCATAAGCCAATATACCAATTTGTAATTATGTCTTGTTCGGACACTAAAATGTCTATACACAGATTTCAAATATATCAAATGCACTTTGCATTAGAGTGTCTTGTGAAATAGATGAATTGCATCTCTCAAGCTTTTGAAGTTGAAAATTTTATTTCATCATCACAGTTTGATGAGATACTTCAACCACATTTTTTTCCTTTTTGTAGATTGCAAAAATCACAGAAGAAGGTGTTACAATTTCACAGCCTTACTCATTGAAGACCTTCTGGGGGTTCTCTGCTTTCCACAATCCTACAGCGGGTGCTGAAGGATCATGGTAGCCGACATGTTATGTAACTTTCTTAGAGTCTCTTTTCCTTGAATAGTTGAAGTGTTTTATATTGGATTAAAAAAGACTTGAAATAGCAAATCTGATGCATCTTTGTCTTGCTTAAACTCCTAATTGATTATGATTAATGACTTGATTTATATTGCTCTCATGTCATTGGTTGGTGATGGGTTTAGGTGTTTGGAACCTAAATTGGCTGTTACATGCTGTGTTCAATGAATGGTGTGAATCATGCAAGTAAAGGTGATAGTGGTCAGAGTTTTGTGGGGTATGTTTTCACTGGCATCAAAAGATCATAATTCACTCTGACAGCACCCATTTAAAACTTTCTGAAAGTAACAAATAGTTCTCATGTGGATGGTCAGTTGTGGTACATGTCATAAATTTTGGAGACCCACTTCCATTATAGGTGGTATCCTTTATGCAATTTTGGACTCTCCTGTGATCATCTACAGCATTTCAGGTCATCTGAAATCAGTAATTGGCACCTACGGGTGCATATTTGTCTGGTTGAAGTAGGAGCCCTGTTTGATCTTTTCTAGTCATTATAGTTGAAACCTTTTTAGGTATGTCTAGAGCTGACAATTCGTGTGTAACACAATGCAAAATTAGCGTGTTTTGACTCGCACATTATGTAATTGTACCGTGTCCGTGTTAAACAAGTTGGTTCTATCGCGCATAATGTGTTGAGTTGTGTTTGTCAATCATGTTGTGTTAATATGCTTCATTTAGTTGTCATATTAAATGTGTTATGTTCGTGTTTTGTCGTGAAGGATACAAACAACTTTCAGTGTGACACGAATAACCTACTTTTGGTCTGCGTAAGCCATCTAGAGTTCTAACTTTGCTAATTCTTAATAAAAAAATGGAGGTGTTTTTCAGAGCATTTCGCCTTTATGAACCGGTGTTTATTGATTTCAACATCATTGAAGAACACGTTCGAGAGTTTGCGAAAACACATTAGAATAGCAATCCTCTACATCGAACACCCCCTAGAATACAAGCTAAAGTGGAGAGCTACAATGCATTTGGCTTGACTATTAAAAATATTTTAGCTCTATCAGATAAGGCCGATAGTAGAATTTTCAATTTGTAGATGGTCTGCGAACCAGATAACTTTGGTGCTATTTTGTTAGACGATTTTGCTTAGTAAAGCATTTGGTTTCTTAAAAGAAATCCCCTGGAATATAACAAATGCAAGGAAACTTTTGAGCAAAAGATCCAAGTTGGTGGGATTTTCAAGATTAAAAAAAATAACAGTAGCAAAAAACTAAGAACAAAGAGGATTCAGAACCTATACTCACTCAAAAAAGAGGAAAAGAAAAACCAGAAACTTACAAGAACCCAAGCTACACATTGGCTCATCTTATACAAAACAAAGGTGCAATAATTCGATTCCCACTAAACACATCTATAGAGAGGGGTGAGGAGCGTTAACTGTGACTAAGCCCCGAACCGAATTAAACAGGTGGTTTACACACCAAAAAAAAAAAAAATGAAATAATTTGAACTCAAATATGTGAAACACAAACCTTGTTAGAAGATGAGGTGGAAGTGGTTGCAGATGGAAGCAAGAAAGAAGGTACGATAGGCAAGAGAATGATGCCAGCAACCAAGCCAGCCGGCGTTAGCTGACGGCGTCATCTCTCCTGCGTATCCAACCTTTCCTGTGCTAATATTTCTCTGTTCATTGACAATGGCACGGCGTGCATATTTAATATCTAATGAGCATCGATTACTTCAACACTTGTCCTCACGATATATTTATTTATTAAAATTCAACCAACCATCGATCACTCTATATTTATTATTAGTATATGATACGTGTGTGGTTGGGATTTTTGAATATTTGTATCACTCCATTTCCATCTTCTTCTTTTTGGCTTACCTGTGGCCAGCTCTCCATAGTGACGTCACCACAGTTACGTCAACTCCATATTATAATGCTAACTGCAGTTGGGGTTTAATTTGTGTTCGCCGGACGTGTTGAAAGCTTAATAAAGACAAGTTACTACGTTTGTGCAAGGATAGTGCATTATCAACGGAGATCTGAATGTGTTTTTGAAAAATCGCATCATGATTGAGAATAAGATTTCATCTGGGAGAATTCGAGTCACACATAATAACTATGGAGGACAGAGAGATGAAGTAGCGAGAAAAAATATTTTGTATATTGTGAAATCTCTCTCTTTCATCAAGGAAAGAGTATTACATTTATAACAAAGATTGTCAAATGTCGTCTTGTGGTTGGTTTTTAGTGTTGTTGGTACCTGCTTCGAGTGTTGGTGTCTACCCTTTTGGGCTTGTCGCGAAGAGCGTCGGACAAGTTTTGAAGCTCTCGTAAAATTGTCAACCAATAAATGCATCTATGTTCACAAATAGATGCACAGACATTTATATAATATTCTAAAAACGAATCAAGAAGATGAATATTTATTTATACGCCTACAATTTTCCTCTTTCAATTGATATTAGATTTGACTAGGATGTAATACATGTTCATATTCAACGAATTTGTTTTGTAAATGGCATTCCTCAATCAGAGCAAGGAACTACTCCTATAAATTCCCACTAGTGAATCACAATTTGGTATACCTGGTTTACTTACTTTCATTTCGTAGGTGAATTTCAAACTGACGTTCTAATTTTTACTTAATATGTGTTCTTTTGTAAATTAATAAAAGGTTTGAATAAGTACAAACCATGTTAATCACAAATGTAGTTTTGCGAAAATCGTTATACGACATCAAACAAACAATTTTCTTCTAAGATGAGTAGAAAAGTACACATCAATAATTTTATTCCAGAGCTGTATTTTGAAAAAATTAGTATCACGATTAGAAAGAGGCCTAGAACACTACTTTCACAGAGTTTTAGAGGCTCACTTTATCACTAATATTTTCACAAGCAGCCAAAGGTTTTATTAAAATAATGTGAAATAGCTTAATGCATTACTTAATTTCTTATCATACTGATTAGATATGAAGCACGAACACTCTCATCTTCTCGGCGTACCTGTGTCTAATGTTTATCCGACGCTTGAACACCTCTCAAGATACTTGTCCTCAAATTTTTAATAACGTTTTTAAAATGAAAATGTGTCTAACACTTCACATATTCCCATTTTCTTCTAAAAATGAATTTGATTGAGCGAGTTTGACACTCTAAAACACACTGATTAGTATGAATTGGTGTAATTTATCTGCACTAATATAGAAAATATTAAATATCATTTATTATTAATATTGGACGTATTCTTCGCCTATCGTGTTTATAATTTAGTAAAAATAGCATGTCGCCGTATGTGCGTCGCGTCGCGTCCCGTATCTCGTACTCGTGTCTATACAACATAGATTGTGATTAGAAACTAATGAAACTGACATTATGTATCTCTTAAAATTTAGGGGTAATCACTGATGGACCTCCTGTGCTTTACATGTTTTTCAACTAACACCCCTAAGCTTTTTTGGTGAATTTTGACATACTCTGTGTTTTTAAAAATGTTGCACCGTTGGTCCTTTTGGACGAAAATTGGGCAAAATCGTTAACATGTGCAAGGTCTTTGAGTGTGAAATGTCAAAAATGCACTTACTTCCATCTTCTTCTTCTTCCTCTTCTCTTCACCTTCACTGAATCACCACTACCACCATTGTCAATACCATCCCTTCCTCTTCTTAACCCCA
>JAYMTE010003271.1:0-10018 GCA_036897545.1 Pelargonium fulgidum
ATTTTTCATTAGGTTGGGGACTGCTGTGGCTTTATTTTAGGTTGGGGACCTGGCTGGTCAGTTTTGAAAAGGTTGGGAACCCCTAGGGTATTAAACCCTTATCCATATAGAAAGTGGATTTATCACCTCACTGGGGAGAATGATTTCATTATGCACCATAAAAAATGTGTTTAAAACACTAATGTGACTTTTCTGATCTAGAATCAATCATGATCATCACTTTAATCAATAAAAAATGACTCACCTTTTACTTTCTTTCAAATTGGTGAAATTATGGCATAATTGGAGCCCCATACACATTACACACCAATAGTCAGACCTCTCACATGGACCCACGTGTCTCTTCAGTCAATATATAAGAAGCGGGGTCCACACAGACATAGTCCACTTTGTAATCAAATCAACCACTACCAAATACGCCCTCTGTTTCTCTATTTGATTCCACCAATAGATCCAAGTTGACGAATCTGATCAGTTCCTCCGAAAATGCCTCAGGGAAAGCTTGAAGTCCTTCTCGTCGGAGCTAAGGCTCTGGAGAACACTGATTTTCTCGGTAACTTATTTTCTTTTCTTTCTGATTTTCTCGGTAACACATGTGGATGTTTGCTAGGTCAGAGAATATTACAAATTTGCTAGATCAATATGTAAATGTTTGTTTTCAATTCTTGTGAGAGAGCAGGTAAAATGGATCCATATGTGATTCTCATGTGCCGCACTCAGGAGCTCAAAAGCAGTGTCGCATCAGGTCGGTCTCTAATCTTAATCTACTGTTTATTTAAGTAAACGTAACAACGGAGACTTGAATCTGAGGCCTCAAGAGGAGTAAGCGTCTTGAGCCAGCTTGCCATGATTATTGATGCAGGAAAAGGAAGCGATCCACAGTGGAATGAGACTTTTGTATTCTCACTAACTGATGGTGTTACTGAACTCAAGCTCAAGATAATGGACAGTGATGCTGGCACTCAGGATGATTTTGTGGGTGAAGCAACGTATGTGCAACTACTAGTAGTTAGTACTACCTTTTGTTGCATTTTGTGTATAAGCAGAGTTTAATTTCGTTTCTCGATGCTTGCAGTATTTCGCTCGAGCCAGTTTTTATGGAGGGAGATCTGCCGCCTGCAACATACAATGTTGTTAAGGATCAAGAGTATTGTGGAGAGATTAGACTCGGCCTCACCTTCACTCCCGAGGTGAATCAATATCGATATATATATATGCTCAATCAGTTGAAATCTGAATTCTGATTGATTGTGCTGTGCTGTGCTTTGCTAACTTAAGATTTTATGATTTCTCGCATATTGTAGGATCAGAGTGATCGCCGTTTTGCTGCGGAAGAAGAAAACTTTGGGGGATGGAATCAGTCTTCAATGAACTGATTTCAAGTCTTGATAATCAGATTCTCCTGGTGACTGTTAGTTGATGTGTGGTTCAAGTGTTTTGAGTTATGAATCTTCTCTGTAATGAAATCATATATTCTTCAATATGCATGCTTTTCGTTTTCCTAAATTCACTATCTGCTTGAATCAAATAGCAAGAAAGTTCACAACTGGTGATTCTATAGATAGACCACCAACTTCTCAACTCTAAATCGGATTCTTATTGGAAATACATAGTAAGCTCATTCTAATCAATCACTTCAGAAGAACAGCAAGCTCAATACAAAACCATAAGCTCAACTCTGAAACCCGTAGTGCCTATAAAGAAACATATTAAGGATGTTGGGACGTGTCAATTTCCAATTGGATGAACTCTACAATTGCTTTTATTAATCAGGTTCCGAGAAAAACTATGATGATCAACTGATGATTATGGAACAGTCACCATGCTATACAAATTTATGCCCTACACATTCTTGGGACCATGTTTAAATTAATAGCTGATGTACATTCATATATGCCATCCATTAGTTTATATCAAAACAAAACACTATCAGGATATCTATATTACGTCCTCAGATGCAAGGTTAAATTAACACCTGATGTACTTCCATATTAGCATTCACTAGTTTATATATTAAAGGTGGCAGTTCAAAATGCATTATGATTTACCTAGCATAAGTGTAGTAGCAAAAAAATTAGCCACCTTTCTTTTAGGATTTGACCTTCCCATGGCCATGGAACTCCTTGTTCACTTCCATGCATGGTGGTTGTTCAGTACCGGTTCTGCTGCAACTAGGTAAGCTCGTATTTACAGGTAGTAGCGGTTGAGCTGATGGTTTTTCTGGGGTGTCAAAGTGGGATGAAATATCATTTTGAAAAAAGCTCGATGAACCAAAATCTGGCAGTGCATCACTGCTAGACCTCTGTCTGTGAGAAGTATCAGGTTGTTGCTGGAAGGAGCTCTGAATTGCTGTCTCTATTGGTATGTCTCCTGTAAGAGTCTTGATCGCAAATTCTAGGCATGGGTCAGACCAGGAGTCCCCAAATGAAAAGAAGGAATATGGATCTGCCTTCTCATTGTCTCTTTTCTCACTCTCCAGATTTTGCAATGGCTCTAAAGTAACATTGAGATCTTCCAGAAGCCTTTTGCTCTGCTTCAATGGCTCTGCACGTAATGGAGTGTTGGTGGTTGTTGAAACATGATGAGACATTGCTGTTTCTGACACAGATTTGATTTGCCGATTTGCTCCATATACCAAACCATCAGGAGTGAAACTTGGACTTGGATCTGGAGCCAGTTCCCTATCATATCTTCTACATGCTGCTAGATGAGCTTGATCACTAGATGAATCAGCCTGGTGCTCCTGTCCAAACCCAGTGGATCCGCTTGGCAACCGACGAATGTTGAACTCTTTGTTCATGGATTTCCTAGAGTTAAATTTAGTTTTTCTTTTCCTGCTCTTCTCTACAATGTCAGTCTCCTTAAGCATATCATAGACAGGAGTTGACATAAGCTCCACATCAACGGTATCTTCCACTGGAATTGCACCTGTGAGAGTCTTGAATGCGAAATCCAGGCATGGGTCGGACCCAAAAGCAGACAAGAGATGTGATTCTGCCTCTCTCTTCTCTGTTGTCCCAGCTTCCACCTGTTGCAATTGCTTTTCAAAAACACGGTCCTCACGGGGTTTCTTGCTCTTATTTGAAAGTTCTCTTTGTGGAGTATCAACATTTGTAAAAGTATAATGTGGTTGCTTTCCTTCTGATCCAGCATTGAGCTTCTTAGATGCTCCATCCACCAAATTACTTGCATTGGCAGCCAACACAGGTTCAATCCCAGCAAGTCGATTTGAAGACCGGCGTGGCAAGTTAAGCTCTTTGTTCTTAGGTTTTCTCTTTCTGCTTTGTGTTTTGCTATGGTTGTTCTTTTCCCTGCTGCTCGCAAGCAAGTCCTCTTGTAGGATATTAACTTCAGAAGTTGAAACAGGATCATCAGTAGCATCCTTTTTGCTCTGGTTTCCCTTGGAGCCTCTAGCTGTAGGCCTGGCTGACCTAATTGCAGTAACGATTTCCTCACTTTCAGCACAATCCTTATTCACATTTTCAGTGGATACCCTCTTTCCTGGCTGTTTCTTTGAGCCATTAGCTTCTGGCAGTCCTGACCTACTCACATTAACTGTTTCCTTATTTTCATCAGACTCTTCAACCACGGTTTCCTTGGTATCCAAGGGGGCCTTAGATAATCTCTTTTTGCTCTGATTTCCGTTGGAGCCTCTAGCTATGGGCCTGGCTGACCTTATTGCAGTAATGATTTCCTCACTTCCAACACACTCATTCAGATTTTCTGTGGATACCCTCTTCCCTTGCTGCTTCTTTGAGCCACCAGCTTCTGGCAGTACTGACCTACTTGCATTAACCGTTTCCTTATTTTCACCAGACTCTTCAACTGGAGTTTCCTTGGTATCCAACAGGAGTTTAGATAATCTCTTGCTGCGCCTTATCTTTGAGTCACCAGCTTCAGGCATTACAAATTTGGATGAGTCAAAATTTCCATCAACTGCGGTTTCCTTGGTATCCAAGGGGTCTTTAGATAATCTCTTGCTGCGCCTTTTCTTCGAGTCACCAGCTTCGGGCATTACAAAGTTGGCTGAGTCAAAACTTCCATCATCAACTGCAGTTTGTAACACACAGAAAGTTATTCACTTTACCATGATTGGCATGTTAAGGCCACTAACTGGGAATTAATACAACTATCACAATTTACAACATGAGAGTTATTCATGATCCATTGAACCCTCACCTGCAGTATAGTCTTGGTTGATTGCTGGATGATTGATTTTAAATCTTTTAGCTGCAGATGATCCCTAAAATAGACCGAAAAAAAGAAGCAAAAGAAATCATGTTAATTTTCATCTGCATGGTGTCCCAAACTGAATAATAATAACAAGAAAACAAAAAGAACTGAACATAAATTGCTTATAATTACAGTTTACAAGGCTTTGACTTGCTGGGGTCTTCAGAAAATCATTGAACAAAACAATGAATAATAACAAACCAAATTCCCATACAGCAAACAAAGGAACCGATACTGAAGTATTTAGAAGGTTGGCAGGTGAAAGAAAAATGCACAATGAAAGGATCTCGTCGTTCTCAGGAAGGGGAGTTGATTTTCTTCTTTGGACAAACAGAAGTGGCTACTTGGAATAGTTTTAGCTGTAGGGTATAGTGTGGATTAATGTAACACCAGCGCATTCATCACTGAGCTAGTCATCTCCAGAGTGTTTTGTACCAGAAAAAGTTACTATCTAGGTAGCCCAAGGTTGATCAATCCAACATTCTAATACTGACATAAACACAATGCATAGGAATATTGATACTCTAATTCATCAATAAAACCCCATGGACCAAGCATGTTGGTAATTTTGCTAGTCATGGGAAAATGGACAACGGAACACCAAAGAAAATCACAATGGTAGCACAAACATGAAGTATGATACAGAGATCCAAGTATGGGGCGAACTTACTGAGCTTTTGTCATCCAGCAGTGCTTGATCATCGATTTGCCTTTTGTTTGCTTTAAATGCATCTCTACCAATCTCTCCGGTCTCTAGATAGCGCAGTACATCTTTTCTGGAGCGAAATACATATCCAGTGACTGGGTCTGTGTAGAACTGTAGCAAGTAATGATTCATTCATCAACTAAGGAATAGACATAGAACTCCCTAAAATAAGCGGCAACTGTCAACAGTTATATGTCCAAGTAGCACAAAAATTGCAGAATGGACATACACAAATATTCCTTTATATGTGTGTATAGTTTGCATTTTTGTGGGAAGAGAGAGAGAGAGAGAGAGAGAGAGAGAGAGAGAGAGAGAGAGAGAGAGAGAGAGTTACACTTCAAATGGACCAGAACCAAGAGGTGAAAGAAGAATTCCATACCGGGTCTTTTCTGATTCTAGTTCCACTCTTTTTAATTTTGATTTCCTTTATCCACCCTGGTGGTAAGTTTTCGTCTCTACACTCCTCAATCACGACCTGGATTTTACATGAAATGATTAGAACTGCATATTGAAATAAACAAATGCCTTCCATCTACAAATACTTCATAACAAAATGAGATGGTACTACAACTTCAGCCTGTCTAGGAATCAAAATATATTTCAAATGGCATGCTAACCCTTTGTTCTATGTCTGATCCAGTCAATTGCTGCAATAATAACTTAGTTCTACAATAACTGTAAAAACATTTTTATGCCATGAATCAAACTTCTGCAATTTTTCCGAGGAATCATTCATCCTTGCTATTCTCTCTGAACACCTAAATTAGGCGGGTTTAGCTTTCTGGGTAGGATTTCTTTTAATCAAGGAAAAGGCTTAAATAGTTAAACTTAAGGATAATCTTGATATAAATAATTAAATACACTAAACTCACTGGATGAACCCTACCTACAAGAAATAGCATGTGTTCTAATGTAGTGCAATTGAAACATTCTCAGTGCATGACACTTAATAATGACAAAACGTTTCATACAGTGTCAGTGTATTTCCGCCTTATCAATTATAGTGAGATCAAGATACTGACATGACCACTTGATTGACAGTGAGTATGAAATCCAGATAAGGTAATAATAGGGAAATAAATGAGAAATAAGAAAGACAATGAAGCTAATTAAGGAACAAACTTTTCCTGCAGGGAGCTTCTTAACAACTGTCTTCGTATGTTCAGGTATTTGACTTTCATGCTTGAGAGTCTTGAGATATCGTAACACCTCCGGCTTGGAATAGAATTTACCACCAGTCGACGGATCAATATAACACTGCAGAAGATACATATCCATATATCTCAGTGTTATAAAAATAAGATAAACGTACCGACTGGGAATGACTATTTAAGTATCAATTTTCAGTCTTTAGACACATACAAATATATGTTGCACTTAAATCATTAACTGTAAATGTGAAAAGCTAACTCCCACACATATCAATGTTCACGTGACAAGACAATCAAGCATTCCCAGGTTTTAATTAGTTTTGCTAATAGTTGTCTAGGAGTTCCCTTGTAGTACCAACATACCCGTAAAACAGGACAAAAATTTGCAAATGATAATGCTTTCAAAACAGAAGGTGCTATGCATAAAATGGAAAAACTTTCAAAACAATACCAAAAAGAGATGACATTATTATTACTACCTGAAAAAAGAAGGTGAAGAATATTTGTAAGTAAAATGTTTGTTACCTTGTATTTGGTTCCCATTCTTGAACCACTATTTCGAGTTTTGAACTCCATAATCCACCCATCAGGTAACCAGTCAGGATATACATTTTGTTTTACAAGAACCTGTAGATGACATATGATAATATATGGAGGTAAAAGAAAAGTGAAAAAATAGCAACACAAGTACATTATGTGAAAACTGCTAACTTACTTGCATATGATTCTTTTCTAAGTGCTTTTGCATAGGCATGATAGTTGGCTGAGCATTGCAATTGTGAGTGCTTTCCATTTTAATGCACTGCATAACATCATCCTTGGAGAAGCACTTTCTCCCATTCTCCAAATTTGTGTAGTACTGCATAAGCAAATACATTTTGAGCATTACAAGAAATTTGATGAGCATAGTAGCAATCCTCTAACCATATAACTTGATTTACTGAGCTAGAATTTGGTAAAATCACACACACACACACGAAAAGACAGAATAAAAAATATACACACCAGTCAACCACATATGATTACCAAACATGAGTTGAGGTGTAAAGTAGCTTTTTGTGCACAGTAAGAAATCAAAGTTCAATAACAATGTTACCACAGTTGAGGAGATTACCAGCAACAAACTTTGAATTGGAAGACTGAAAAGGTTGGAGATACGACAAAATTGCTCTGTACTAATTAATGAACCAAACAAATTACTAGTGTCTCCTATCAAAATTAGTCAGTTTGCAAATCTAAAAGCAGTTTGATTGAAAATCAATACAAATGTGTGATTGGCCAACACAAACTCCAACCTTTCAGACTTTCAGTGACATGCAAGATACATCTATAATCTATGTCATTTACTTATTTATTTCTCTATCTAGCTCAAAATTTT
The DNA here is from genome assembly GCA_036897545.1 of Pelargonium fulgidum. Taxonomy (NCBI): domain Eukaryota; kingdom Viridiplantae; phylum Streptophyta; class Magnoliopsida; order Geraniales; family Geraniaceae; genus Pelargonium; species Pelargonium fulgidum. The sequence continues at coordinate 7,469 of JAYMTE010003271.1, forward strand.
CAAGCATTCAACAACGAGTTAATTCTGTCAACATTCAACTAACAAACATCACATGCATGAAGTAATCAAAACATAATTTCTCAACAAAAGTGCAAAATCATAAATCAACAGCAGAAGAGCACATATCTCAATCAATGAACAACAAACATCAATTCTGTAATTACGATCAGCAGTTCAACTCACTAACTACACAATTCCAAAAGCTATGGCTCTTGATCCGAACATGAAATCCGAAAATTCAAAGCCTGAAAACACAAAAAATCGACAAATCAAGAGTAGAAATCGAATCATACCCTAATTTGGCGACCACTCCTGAGCTCATTGAATTGAATGGTCCAACCGGCGGGAAGCCAGTCAGGCGAGTCCTCGGCGGACATTTGGCAAGAGTCCGGCGTTCACCGGAACAGAGTTGCTGGAATCGGAGAATTTGTCGGAGGATCAAAGACGGTGTGAGTAAAGTTAGAGTAAGAGCATGGTGTGTGTCTCCGTCTCCGTCGTTGCAAAGAGGGTGAGAGATGTAATGTAAATAAGACCAACAACTATGCTACTTCCAGGCCACGTGTTTCCACTGTGTACTGTTTTAGCTTCAACACAGTAAATGAATAAACGAGTTCATTTCAGTTGTTAAAAACAAACAAACAAACAGTACACTACTAGATCCAGTATCTCAGACTTTTATTTGCTTTTTTTTTTCTTTTAAATTTTAGCCTACAAATTGTCTAATTTTGCTATTTATGGAAAAAAAATTGCAGTTATTCTAAGAAACTACGGTATATATTTTTTTTAACTACACTATGAATATTTGAAAAAATGTGTTGAACATATTCGAAAAATGTTAAGTTGCAATGAAACGAGTTAGCAGTTAAGATAAAACAGATTTTTTTCAGCTATATTTTAAATTAATTTGTAAAAAATGTGAAGTTACATTACCACTAACTAATAAATAAAGATCTTCTCAACCAACTTCCTCCTATTTAATTTCCTCGTACTTTTTTCTTTTTTCTCTTTAAAGTTTAACTTGTTCAACATTTATTTTTGATTGTAAAGGAAATAATTTCTTTGGAAGGACTAACCATTTAATTGTATACTAGCTATTGCCTATTATCTAGTAGACATAGAAGCATAGAACACTATTAGCTAGTACAATTTCTCTCTTTGCTTTTTTTTTTTTTTTTTTTTTTTTTTGAATATTTCTCCTTTGCTTGTAATATAGCTAGTCTCCCATTGAAATAAATTGTTTAATAATTATAGACATTATAGTCACTTCTTGGCTTCTGAGAGGGTATATTATAAACACATAAAAATCTAAGATCAAAATATTGTTTTTTTTTTTTTATAAAAAATTATATGAATGCCAATTGTTGCTTGGTGGCTTTGCATGAAATGGCATCCAAAAGTTTGCCCCACTGTTTTGGTTGCTAGTATTTTAAAAAAAATGAAACCAATAAAAAGACAAACCTATTGAGTTGATGTGCTTGAATTTGACTTCACCATTAATTACAGTTGTCATAGATACTCAAGAAAGGAAAAGGAAAAGCTTATTCAGTTATTTAATTACATGACTAAACTCAATACAATTTTGCAATGCTTAACCATCAAAATGAATCAAAAATCAAAAGAAAGCCCTATACTATATCAACTGATCTATGGTACAAAACTAAAAAAAAAAAAAAAATGAACATAACCAAAACTATCAAAAGCTATAAAATTTGCAGAAGGCAATTCAGTTATGAAGTGGGTTTGGTCCACTTGGAACTGATCGGCGAGAAACTCTGTAAAGTGTGTCCGTTTCATCTTTGCTGCTGGACCGATGCAACCGGTGGCTGCTGTACAATTCATGCACTGTTGTTAACGTTGTCTCCTTGGATTCTTCACTCCAACTTCTGTGGATGTCTCGGCAACTCGTGACGTGGCTTGTTGCAAGTATGATCATCAAGACGAGAAGTGCCAGGCTCGGATTTTGAATTCCCATGACGACAAACAGAGAAAAAGAATCGATGCAGAGGAGGATGGTAATGCAGGGCAAGGTGTTTCAAGTCCTTTTAATACTGAATCTTGGTCAAGATAGAACCAAAACTAGCAAATAGTCAAATAGGTATATGAAAATGACAGAATTGCCCTTTCAAGTTCCATGTTGATTGTCACGTTTTAAAAAAATGGATCTCTCCCCTGACGCTTAAAGGGTGGTCTTTGTCATGCGGATATACTTGCGAGACGGATGTTGATCAGTGTACAACTTGTACCTGTATAACTTTTTTGTCAGGATCGGATATACGCTATATATATATATATATCTATAAATCTTACCTTATACCGTCGGTAAGGAGGCTCGAACCTGAGACCTCAAAGGCAATCCAAAGTGCATCAATCGTTTGACCCAACATGTCTTGATATGCTTTATATTGTTTGATGCCCATGGAAAAGGCCAACCATCTCTCCGAATATAAGAGAAATGGGGCGCCACACGGGTCCGGTTCTCTCGGTCCGTGACGTTTGTGTAATCTTTGCCATGCAGTTCATTTATACAAGAAGCATGCTCTTATAAGCATT
>JAYMTE010003272.1:0-10015 GCA_036897545.1 Pelargonium fulgidum
TCTACTAATTTCTAGGTATTTCTACTTAATTCTAGAATTTTTTACAAAATACATTAATTTTAACAATTAGTTCATTACCATCTCTTGAGAGGGTGCATGGGTTTTGAATTCTGTAATTGTGGTTCAGCTTTTAAGGCATCAGAGACTCTTAAGTTTGAGAATATGCAGGGATGGGAGGGAATGGTGTTTATCTGACCTTAAGTCTTGAGAGATCGAATATTAGGTCTTTGTTGTCTAAATCAAAACTTTTGCAGTTGTTGGTGGCACTTGAACATCTCAAAATTGACATATTTGTGGCAGAGTGGAGCTGGGATTGAAGAAGTTGTCCCCAACTTGTATCCTTTTTCACATCATCAACAATGAAGAAGATGGTGTCTCTTGAAAATTATGTCAATTTAGACTGAGCAGCAGGAGGAGGGGAATGATGATATTGGTTTTCCATTGAAGCTGACAAGTGTTGAGCTTGTGGATTATTGGGATACGTTTATACAGTTTTTGGTGAATGGGCTAATGATGAGGCTGCATGATGGTGCTAACTGTGTTGTTGATTGCTTGGAGATTACAAGTTGTGATCATTACTAGTACAAGAGGAGGCAATAAGCTGAAAATTTTGAGAATTTCTGATTGTAGAAATCTGGTGTTGAAATTGAAGAGCTGATGATCAGGGATTGTCTATCTCTGATGCAGTTCGGAGTGTTCGAATTGCATTATGTCATCAACTTCTACACTGGTTACACATATTAGTATCAAGAAGTGTCCAAATCTGAAAAGAATCTCACTTGTTATTTAAATGTGGTGGTTTAGAGTGTTTCCCAGTATTAATATGTGCTCTATTTGATGCTGCTAATGACAAAATTAAGGGGTGTAGTTCCTTATACTATAAGTGCTTGGTCTTGTTTAAAAGTTTCCTTTGCTATTAGTATGTTATAACTTTCTAACAATTTATGCTTCATTCTCATTGTATTGGTTGTGCAGGATGGATGATATTCCACATGTAGACCCTCCCGTCCCTGCAGATATATATGTCAATTTAGCTACATTTAGCTAGCTACCAATTAATGTTGTATTACATTTCTTATATTTTGCTTCCTTTGTCTGCAGATGCAGCGTTTTGTTGTGAGAGCAGGTGACGATTACGGTTTCAATGTGACTCTTCTGAGAGTCAAGTTTCTTTTCGCACTGTTTGTCCTTACCCTCCCGCAGATGGGCTACCTGCTAGCCATCGAGTGGCTGGATCTAGATGGGCTCACCTATCGCAAGAGCCTGAAGCATGGAGCATTTGCCATTTCATGTCTCATGGCGGTTGGAGTGTACATGGCTGACATTCAGCGGATTGGTTGATGGAGCTCTTCCACCTCAGCAGGTCGATGAACTGGATGTGTGCCCCCTATGCGGGTTTCATGAGCCACCAGATGACACGGTGGAGGTGTAGGTAGTATACCATATTACGTTGCTTGTAAAATGAAACTAAATGATGATAGCAACTTGCATAGACTAGAATGCATTTATGCTCAAATACAGAAACAATAAGACAATACATGTTTAGAATACTTTCCTATTATGAATTCAAGAGAAGTGCTTTTATGATTTTTCTTCCCTGAGAAAATAATCTCGAGTTACAGGTATGATCACCAAAAACACTTGTCAACATATTTATTAGACCATTGACACCATAATCTTTTCAGAAACCCCCAAAGAATTAACTTGGTGGTCATGATTATTCACATAGGTACATATCTACTAACGAGATCATGTCCAATATTAGAGCCAAGCCGTCTTTAAATGTTTGTTTAGTAACTCCCTAAGAAATAGTAAGTAATTGAAAGAAGTTTTCCCAAAAAGTCAACAACGTTCGATAAACTTATATATGATCTCAAAGTTGAGTTTCATGTTACACTATGCCAAATGATCCATGATACATCTATTTGGGTGTAATTATCCTTTTTGCTCTATTGGACACTTCAAAAATTTGTCTAATTGGCAAACCAGATTGTTACATCAATCTTGTCCAAATTCGGCTGAGTGTGATCATGATTGGTATCTATTTATTTTTATTTTTAAATAATTCATATTACAGTGACTCATTTTGTTTAGTATGCTTGACATAAAATCAAAGAACCGAGCAATAGCTTAAGCCACGTAATTCGCACTCATTTAACATAAGATAAAACAAAACCATTAATACTACCTAAGATGAGCCGATGTCTCTCAAAGCCAAACCAACGACACCGGTATCCTCCCCTTCCATCTAAATCAAGCGAACCACTTCCTCCGTCTCTATCTCCACTGTGACGTTATGCCAGCGGAGAACATAGGTGTTATTGTGAGACCAAATTAAAACGAACCATTCATGGTTCATATTGAACAGGATTATAGTATTTTTGTACAAACCCTTGGTTGAAAAATCTACAAAAAGATCTTAAATCGCTCTGCATAACAAGGCATGAACATTGAAATTGAAGCAAAACAAGAGTCTGCATTTCTTTACGCCGCCAGTATCACAAGGTTATTTGCAGTCTGCAATTTCTTGTTTCATCTGTATCTTAATTTGATGAAATGTATATGTACTAAAGCTCGAAACAAAGCTAAACCAAACAATTCAGATGTAACATTACGAGGGTTGCTGGGAGAGAAGAGTTTGGAGTGATTTGGGATTTGAAATCGGTTTTTTGCAGGTGAAGTTTTGACAGACAAGAGCTATCACCTGGTTTGCCGTGTAGTTGTTCTTTGCCATGAGAGCTATATTGCTGTTGTTTCCTTCCCAAAACTCCATATCTTCCGGGTTGGTAGGATCAATGTGAATTATCTGAAAAAATGGCATCCTGGGAAAGAAACATCAAGCACAAAATCTAAGAAAAGGGAATATTTGGATTCATGGAACTGAAAGTCTGAAAATACCGTTTTGTTTGGGTCATATGATGCATGAGCAGCAGCAAGCATGGTTTCAAATTCTATGGAAGGTTTACGACCAACCAAGACAACTTGCTTCCGGGAAGGAACAGAGAACATGTCTGCTCCACAGCACATCAACGGCACTGCCATTGCTAAATCTTTTAGTCTCATTTCGAAAACTGCCTGCATTAGGATATGATATAGCAACAAGTTAGAATGGTACTTATGGTTTTTTGGGTTTACAAGAACCTCACGAATGGGGTGGCAATTTGTGCTCATGAGAAATTAACCGTGTTGAATGTTTAGTAAATGGGTCAACACGATCCAAACCCATTCATGAGCACGTTAAAATTGAGTTTAAAATAACAAGACCCAGCAGATTTATTGACACAACACGTTTACAAGATTACCATTTTATCCTTAATAGGGTCACTACATGGGTGACATGACCAATATGACTAAACAGGTTAGGTGATTCAAACGGATTCAACACGAACGGAATACAATTATATAAAAGGGGTGGCTTAACGAACATGATTAGGCTGAACCCAAACCTGTGTAAATTCATTTTGTGTTTGTATCGAGTCACAAATCATGATCAAACTAGCCAATCCTACTAGAGAAGCAAATACTAACCAGGAGGTGCCCCGCGTTTTGCCTGTATTGATCAGCTCGGCTGCTAGATACTGTGGAGACCAACCTTACTAGATTAATTGCAGAAACCGAGTTTCCCGAAGGCTCTGCACCATCATGATCTTCCTTTACACGGAGGAGAACCGATGGATCTTCACCTGTGGTATTGAAATAACCACCTCCTTCTTTATCAAGAAATAGTTTGTCCTAACAATCAAACAAAAACGATCAATTAGAGAATAGACTCCAAGACCTTAATAGAGGGTGAGCCTAGGAGCAACTCTCTTATTGTTGCTTCCGATCGATCTTGAGGTCACGAGTTCGAGTCACGAACTAGCCTCTGCAAAAGAGGGAGGAATTTTGCATGCACAAATAACCCACCACAGACCATGCAATGGTGGGAGCCTTGAGCATTTGGACCAGTCTTTGAGACCTTAATAGAAAATCTAAGCAGAGCCAAAAACTCAATAAGTAGTCTTTACCTGCGTGTTTTGGAGTTCAATTGCCCAAATTAACCACCTTGTATCACCACCAAACTCGTAAAGATCCAGTAACCCCGAAATTAGAAAAGCATAATCATCTAAAAATGCAGGTGCTCGGGATGGTCCATTCCTAAAGCTATGTTGCAATCTGTGTGTTTGCTCATTGTAAAGTTGCTTCCTAATGAACGATGCCGCCTTCTCTGCAACCTCCAAATACTCTTTGGGCTGAAATAAGTGCAGCGAACCACGAAACCAGAAGAGTAAAAAATACGTCCAAGTTCCTCAAGTAGATCACATGAGCATCAACACAAAAAAAGATGCTTCAATAGAAAACAAAACTAATTTGCTAAAACTTAAAAGCTAAATTGAAATTGGAGGGGACTACTTCAAAATGAGAGTGGAAAACATTAATATAAATATCGAAACATTTACAAATATTTAAATTATATATAGTCACCCAACCAAGAACAATATGTTGAGTAGCAGGGAATATTGCTTTGTAGAAAGGCGAAATCTTACATCACAGCCCACAACAGGGAAATTGAATCTTGTCCCCTCAGCTTCGCCCTTAAGAATTTGAGAAGCTCTTGCAAAGGCTGAAATTGCAAGCCCATTCCAAGATACAATAACCTACAGGCATCTGATCAGTTAAAGTGTGCACGAACATTAAGGAAGAGCTGAGTAAATTGTAGGAGGCTGTTCCAAAATGGTAACCTTAGTATTCATCTTGTGCCAAATTAGTCACCAATTTGATTTTTGTTCTAATTTAGTCCCCTTAGTATCTATTTTATGGTAAATTGGTCACCAATTAAATACATGACTGTGACCGTTTTGGAACCAAGTTGATACTAAAGGGGACATTATATAACAAAATTTGATACCAGGGAGAATTGGAACAAAAAAATAAAATCAAAGACCAAATTGACACAAAATCGATATTAAGGGGAAAATTGGAACAAAATTCAAATTAGAGACCAATTTAACACAAAATGCATACTAGGGAGGCCATTTTGGAACATGTAACTGTGAAAAGTTATTTAACATACTATTCATTAGCGTAAGAGATATGTACCTTATCATCCAAATGCGGCTTTGGTCGCTTTGATCTTATATCAAAAAGCTTTTTCCTACACTCCCCCAAAATGCCAAGATATTTTTCGACGTTCATGCCAAGTTTCGATGCCAATTTAGAAGAATCTTTTCTCTCGATAAGCACATTTTTTCCCTCAAATTCATTGTGAGGATCACTCATTCTCGACAGGTCACAGTTCCCCGACGGCTTCACATAGTAGTGATCCTTAAAAAGAGCTGCATGATCTCCAAGTATACTTTCAACCTTCAAGGAAAATCAGACAAAACAGGTAGAGAATCAAAATAAAGACGGTTATTACCAATTACAGAGATACTTAATGTAACAGTAATAAATATAAAAGATTGAATATGGGAGGCTCCTTAAATGATAACCAAATACCTCTTGGCTAGTCCATATGTAGAAGGCCCCTTCCTTTTTTCTCGTAGCATCTTCAGACTCAGCACTGTCGGCGTCCTCTGCTGAAAAGATTTCTCCTTCTGGTCCAATCATGTCTCTCCTTAAATAGTCAAGAATATCCCTCGATATACTCGAGTAGAAGACATCCTTGGTGATGGAAAAAGCATCTAAATAAACATTTGCTAGTTGGCCCTGGTCATACAACATTTTCTCAAAATGTGGAACTGCAAAACAAAACAAAACAAGCTACTGTTTTAATAAACTCTTCATCAAATCAATAGCTCGGAAGAAGGGGAAGGAGAGGATGTGCAGTTTTAATATCCCATCAAGAAAATGAAAACTCAACATAAAAAGGAAAACTGCAATATTTGTTAAGGCATCGTCCTCGTTGATAGTTAGAGTTGGCAATTTGAGTTTTGGGTCAGGTAGAGAAAACTCTATCCGAACCGCAAGAATTGCAGGTTGCGGGTCTGTCCAACCCTAAAATCAATCGGGTTTATTTAATGACCGAGCATGCAAAAATGCAGGTGAGATTTTGGATGGATGCAGGTTCGGGTCCATACTGTTGTCGACCCTACTTATAGTACAATATGCTATACTACAGTTATAGTGTCCCCGAGAGTTTTCTTGGAAATAGTAGTTCCTTTAAGAAGGGGGGGGAAAAAACTTACCATGCCAACACTCGTCCACGCTATATCTGTGAAAACCACCTCCAATGTGATCGTGGATGCCACCCCTTGCCATGCATTGTAGACTAAAGAAAACCTTTTTCAGACCTTCATTTGCTTCGTTTGACTTGCCAGCTTCTGACAACTTTTTAGATTGATAAAGCATTAATTGAATCTCAACAGGTCTAGGAAACTTTGGTGCACCTCCAAACCCACCATACTCAGAATCATAGGTTTCAGAAAGCTGCAAGACAATACATTAAAAAGCTTTAGTAAAAAATACTATGAATTTAAGAGCTTAGCAAGCCTTTACAGATGAGCATGTACTAAATTAAAAACACCTCAACCAACAAACAACCAAAAAATAGGAAAAAGAGTTACACAAACCAGCTTAGGTCAAGAGTAGCGTTTACCTAAGCTGCATGGCATGCCACAGTATATCTCAACTATAAGACTAAATCTCAATTTAAATATGTATATAACAAACCCTACCTGCTCTGCACATAGACGCAGTGCATTCTGTGGAAGCCCATCTGGCAATTTATTAGAGTCTGTACTCACTGACAATGCCTCTGAGAGTTGTTCAATAGCAAAGGTTCCACTCTTAACAAGAACATCTCTATTATTATCCCATGCTTCTCTCACTTTTCTGAAAGAAAGAAAAAAAAATGAAAGAATCATAGCTTGATAAAGGCCTAAGGGAGTCTAAAGCAAACAAAAACTACAAGCCTCAAGTTCAACTGAACGATCTGTTCTGTTGCAATCCAAGGAAATCAAGTCACAACCGCCAACAAAATGGTTTGGGGAAAAAAGAAAGTATACTAGCCAGAGTTGGCAATTCAGGTTCGGGTCGAAAATGCCTAACCCGACCCACAAGAGGTGCGAGTTTGCTCAACCGATATGCAATTTCTCGCTGACAAACCCAACCCGAAAATCAATTGTGTCCATTTAAAGTACCCAAGACTGCAAAATTGCGGGTCAGATTTCGGGTTCCCACGGATTGAAGTCCAATTTGCTATCTCTAATACTAGTAACTAGCCCATGTTCTCACCTGAGTATAGTTTTAAATCCTGGTCTTCCATACTTGTCGTCTGGAGGAAAGTAGGTTCCACCCATCAACGGTTTCAGTTCAGGTGAAAGGAACACACTAAGTGGCCAACCTCCTCCCCTGTGTAAAGCTTGGACATAGGTCATGTATACCTAGGAGATGGGAAAAAGAAAAACATTATCAGCACATCTCAACGGCAAAGAGTAGCGAACAATTTTGTGAAGAAGCTAATGTCCACTATACTAAACCCAGGCTTCATTGAAGAATGTAATCCTATTTCATACTTCCATGTTTAAGGAAAAAGCTAAGTGCACAAAGATATGCGTAGAATGGAAAAAGAGCAGACCAAATACTATACCTCTCATTCAAATTATGTCAAATAAAATGTAGTCCAACAGAGTACCAAGTACAAATATGGACAAAAAATTATGCAACTACATGGATACAATAAGAAACTTGATGGAATATAAATTTCAAGAGCTTGAAAACCTGTAAGTATATCCTAGAAATTGTCTATATATTTTCTTACCTTATCAACATCGGGCCGTTCCTCTCGATCCACCTGTTGCACTAACATGTTTTAATACAATGCACAATGAAACACTGCAAAGTAAATTAAACCCCAAAAGATAACTTATCGAACTTGTAATAGACCAATAAATAAACTATCAATGAACCTTTATTAACTATATTAAACTCACCTTGATGCTAACAAACCACTCATTTAGCATTTTCGCAATCCCTTCATCCTCAAACGACTCCACCTCCATAACATGACACCTTACAAATAATGACAAGCCAAACAATCAGATCTTTCTAAGCCCTCGCACCTAATTCAACAAAAAAGAACCAAATGACCTCACCAATGGCATGTGCTGTACCCAACTTTGAACAAAAACCCATTATAGAAACCATGCCCAAGTATTCAAGTAATCAAAATTAGTATGCAAAATACAATGAAACAGGAAAAGGATATTGAAAAACATGAAAAAGCCTACTTGATAAGAAAATGGGCACATCTCTTTTTCGAGCTTCTGCGAAAGCTTCCTCTCCCCATGGATACCAATCAACCTTAGTACCATCAAAAAATAAAATTAAAATTTGCCACTTCTTAGTGGACCCATTGAACTAAAGAGAAATAGGACTCGCAAAAGACTATCAGCCAATTAGGTGATGCCACATCAGGATTAACATGCACACCCGACTCAATGAATTTTTAGGCACGGAGCGCCTCGACCGGATTCATTTTGTTTGTCTCTTTGCTGAGAGTGTAAGCCAATTTATATTGGCTGAGATTTCTGATACTCTGAACTAAATATGAACTGAACCAAATTTTCAAAAATTGTACTCAATCGAGCTCAACTGAGCATAAAAAATCTGAATTTCAATGAAACCCAATAAGAGAATCGAATCAAGGAAAGTTTGAGCTCACCGGGTTATGGGCATGCTGAAGAAGATAGGGGCTGTGCTCTGAGGCGAGACGATTGGTGTGGCTGTGAGGACGCGAAGTGGGATTTGGGTTTTGTTCGGCCATGGCCAGTACTCTGGGAGAGTGATTGGGTCGCGGGAAAACGGGCGAGAAAGTGCGAGAAAGTGAGGGAAAGTTGGGATTTTGAGAGGGGACGCGAAATGGGTATTTTCTGGGAAGTGATGGGTGGCGACAGAGAGAGAGGCTAAGTATGGTTCTGATCATGGAGCGAGTGTGGTTGTTGTTTCGTGCGGAAGAAGCTAAGGACTGTTTGGGAGAAAATGGAACTGTAGATGGAAAAGCCAATGCGGCCATGAGAGAGAGAATCGAGAAGGTTGTGGTGGCGGTGGTGATGCGTCGTCGTTTTGAACCTCATATTCATATTCATATTTTTATTTTTTTATTTTCTAAATATGTAGACCCAAAGGTTGATGGGCATGTTTTAGGCCCATTTGAGTATGGGCCCCACTTTTTAGGACGAGTCTTGCTTTTTCTTTTTCTCTCTTGTATTTTAATGGGAAAAAATTCAAAATGATCTCTGAATTATCTATATCATGTCATTTTGAACTATCAAACGTGTTATTTCAATCCAAAAGATAGACGAAAGAGTCATTAAAGTCCAAATGTTTTCAAAAACCTAGTCTCATCAGGATATTCCGTCAAAATTAAAGACGAAATCCGTTAAGTCTTGATGACGTGACAAGAGTTAACATTAACAGTTTCGTCGCCAAATTTGACGGAATGTCCCTACACGGCTCCATTATCATAAACATTTAGATTAAATTGACTCTTTTGCTTATTATTTTAATTTAAATGGTACATTTAATAGTTCAATTACTAAAATTGCACGAACTGAATGATTCATAGACCATTTTAAACATTTTTTTAATTGATAACTAGTCTAAAATTACAAGAAAAACTCTCATATTCGATCTCCACTAAGCACATCACAAGCCTAGTAGAAAAATACTTAATTCTTAATGTTGTTTTCTTCTTCACAACATACTCAACTTGTTTGTTGCTCTTATGTTTTATCTCGTGTTTTGAATCAATACACTACTGTTAAAATAATTGATTATTATATATGTAATACATGTTTCTATTTAAGTTTGTAATATGTGGTTAATGGAACTAATAATTTTTAAAAATTGATGTGTGATGTTTTATTATAAAATATATAGGATGATAACAAAATTTAAACTTATATATTATTTAAAATAAAGTTTTTTTTAGTAAGTTTAAAATAGTTGCTAGTCTATACATGCTATAAAAGCTGAACCAAAAAACAGGTTTATAATGCGTATTAGAGCGTCACGTCATCAAATTTTTAGTTTT
>JAYMTE010003273.1:0-10015 GCA_036897545.1 Pelargonium fulgidum
GTTGCTGTGTATTTTTTTTTGTTTTTCCTGATAAACTAGAGTGTGGAAGACTCATTGTTCTATATCATTCCTTCTTGATATTTATTAATAAAGGTAGTAAAGTACATAGCTTGACAACTATAAGCAAAACTTAATAAATAAATAAATAAAATGAATTGAAACATACCTTCGATTCTGTACCTAGCTTGTTTCTTTAGTAACAATCCAGTACACCAAATCACAATTGCTCAAATGAAGAGAATTAGAGTAAAGATGAAGGAGAATAATATGATTTGATCTAGCATGTTTTTTTCATTATATAAACAAATGAAATTGATATTTTGACTGATTTTCTTATTTATATCTTTAAAATGTAGTATTATTTTACAATATAGCTTAGCCTTACAATAATTGAATGATCTATTCTTCAATAGATTCATTATTTACTAGTCGTTGGCCATAAAAAATATCTCATTCTTAAACTAAAATGCATCTTTTTTGTCCATACCAATATTTTAGAAGAAGCATTCCCTCACAAATCTCATGAAAACCATCTCTTCCCATTCTTGGCCGCCTTGAGCTTCATTACAAGTTCCTCGCGTTCGGCTTCCACTTCCGCATATTGAAGGCTCATGTTCAAGTATCGCTCGCGAATGTCTTTCAATTCTGTCTCTAGGGATGATTTTGTTCGCTCAAATCTTTCTTTCGTCACTATTTCACTATCACCGTTACTGTTTCGGTTTTCTGACATTAATCTGCAAGAAAATAGTGTTTGAAATGAGATTCTCAATTTAGAAGAAGCATATTCTATACAATAGAACAACACGCTTAACACGTTATTATGATCAATTTACAATTATACCCTTAAGTAAGCGTGTTGGGCGTGTCACAACACGGTGTTTTGGAGGCTCCATACAAACGGACACAATTTCAAAATGTGTGACCCCAAACACAGTAATTTCTTGTCGTGTGTGCTGGTTAACATAATAATGTGTATAATCTCAAGCCTTATGTGATATGCTTACCTATTAAGCTGAGCTTTGTAGGTCTTATTTGCTTCCATAGCCTGGGCAAGTTCATTTTCAAGTGACAGGATCTTTGAAAAAGAATCGGTATCAACTGCCTGAAAATGTTGATCATGAATACCAGATCCGTTACCACCCTGAAGAGAAATTAGAGAAAATAGAATCATAAGCCTTGAAGAATCAGATAAAATATTTGCTATGGGAAGATTCTTCTTCAGTTGGATACAATCATAAAGAAATCAACATGATACATGAACAAACTCAAAGAAACACTTACATGTAAAGCCGTGATAAAATTAAATAAGTTGAAAATTGTATGTTTCTAACCTCTTTATGATGTTGAATGTTGTATGCCTTTTGTCGATCTTTCACGAGTTCTTGTGGTTGATCATTTCTCGAAGATGCCTTCCTCCTATTGTCCCGATGGTGATTGGTGCTCTTCGCTATTTCATTCTATAAGATAGAACAAGAAGATATGAAATGCAATTTTTTTAGTTTATAGTCTATGAACATTAACTTTTAGCCAATCGAAGAAGCTAAATCAACAACCTTTGATAACTTCATTTCTTCCCGAATAGGACTAACTTTGGAATTGGTTTTAGACATACTGTGAACCTTTGTACTTCCGGATTCCCTTTGATTCTGTCTTTCTTCCTTCATCAATTTGAGTTCTTCTTCAAGGGCACGACTTTTTGTTAAGCACTCATCTTTTTCCTTCTCAAGTTGATGAATCTTCCTCTGAAATTGACTGTTGGTTCTGCTAGTCCGGTTAAGTTCATTTTTAAGATCAGCCTCGTGAACACACAATGCCTCTTTTTCCAAAAGATCGCTTTCCACTTGCTGAAGTTGTTCCTCTAAGGCAACTCTACTCCGTTTGCACTCCTCTAACTCAGTACGAGCTGCTTGCAAGGTAGACATTTTCTCTGCTAGTAAAATCTTTTCTTCCTTTAGTTCTTCACATTCTCCGGATATTAAATGCAAAGAACCTTCCAATTTCTCTTTGTCGAATTTGGTAGGGGCAAGCTCGTTCTTAAGGGCAAATACTTCATCTTGAAGAAGTGACATTTTCTGCAGCTGAACCTTTACATTGGAAGTTTCTTCCAGAAGTTGTTGCCGTTCGTATTCAGAAACAGTGAGCTTCAATTCAAGACTGTTCACGGCGGTCTTTAACTTCTCTTCACTCGATCTGTAGTTCTCCAATAAAGTTGTAACTTTTTCATGATCAGCCATCAACATTGCTAGGTTTTGTTTGGAGATGGAAAGCTCAGCTCTCAATCCTTCTACCTTCTCGTCAGATTCCATATGGACAGCATTGAGCTCGCTCTTGGTCCTTTCCAATTTTGATTGGACTTCTTGAAGGAAAAATTCGAGTTTGCCTTTGTTTTCACGTAAGCCCGCTGCTTCATGCATAGCATCACTAATTGCTCTGTCTTTTTCTTCATAACAAGCAGAAATTTTCTTAGTTAGGTGTTGTACATCTTGTTGAAGATTCTCAACTTCCATCGCTTTCTCCATATACATTTCATTTAACAATCTTTCTTCCAGAACAAGTTTTTCTTTGAGATTTCGGTTTTCCTCAAGAAGTACATCTAACTCTGAAGTCATATTTTTCTCCTTGGAGGCAATATCTTCCAACACTGAGGAAAGATTTTCCTCTAAAATCACTACTTTTTCACAACATTCCGAAAAATGTTCACTTGATTCCCTCAATTTGGCCTCCAACAGTGTACAATTCTCCTTTAACTCTAGGTTTTGCTCTCTCAACTCTCCATTTGTTTTCCGAAGAGTACTGCATTCTTCAATGAGCTTCTCAGCAATTTCATGCAGCTCAGGATTTGCTCTTCTCAAATATTCACACTCTTCTTCAACCTCCGACCACCTACTATGCGTGTCCTGCAGTTCCTGTTTTAGGACCACCTGTTGAGTCTCCATCTCATTTCTTAATCTTGTGATCTCATCCTGCAGATTCTCAGAAAGAGATTTAAAATGATCTCGTTCCATTCTTCCAGACTCGGTATCATCGGTCAATTGCCTTAGTTCAGCTTCAAGACTGGATACGAATCCCGACAACCGCACATTTTCTTCTTCCAACTCTAATAGACGAAGCTGCAGTTCACATTTACCACTTTCGAGTTCTGAAGACTTTCTTTCGAGCCTCTTATTGGCAGAAACATGGGTACCGACACTGCTGCTAAGAGCTGCCAAATCATTTTGCAAATCATTCAAACATTTCGAGGTTATATCACTTTCCCTCACAACAGCTTTCATGTTTTCTTCGAGATGGAGTTTCTCTTTCTCAAGACCGGTGACATGAGATTGTAACTCACTTTGACTTTGTCTAAGTGTCGCGATGGCCTCTTCTTTTGACGACAAGTTAGCCTTTAGTTTCGCTATCACGGACCTTTTATCATCTAATTCTGCTCCCAATTCTGCAACTTTGAGTTCCAGCTCCATTTTCAGTCTCTCGAGTTCTTGAACATAAAGATCACAACCTTCTTCAATCTCCCCAAGCACTTTCATATTCAGATTATCTTCTTGATGATGACCCCAGGCTTTTTGTTTGCCCACTTCAGCTTCAAAGCCATTAAGAGATTTCATGCAAGATGAGCATACCCGATTGGAACTGTTATTGACCTCCTTAAGCTTGAATAATAGCTCCAAGTTTTCGTCAGTCAACTCGTTGCAATCTCTTTCTAGCTCCTGCACTTTGTCTTGCAAAGCCTCCATTTCTCTGATCATATCAGCATTGCCTCCATCACTACACTCGGGTCGTTTGAGTGTCTCGGACAATTTTGCTTCTAACCTGAATATTTCATCTTCTTTGGTGGATAGCTTATTTGTATATTCTGCCTCAATATCTGAATGGGTTTCATGGTTGCAAACTCCACCATTCTGTATTATATGGTTTTTGTCCTCCAAGGCTTGTTCGAGCATTTGCACCTTAACTTGCAAACTCTTCTCTGAGTCTTGCAATTGTTGCAACTGAGTGGTTAACGTAGCGTTTTCTTCTATCTTTTCCCGCATAGAAGTCTCCATGTCATTGGATTTGGATTGTACTACTAACTTCTCGTGTTCAAGCTCTTGAAGAAGAGAAACAAACTCGATGTTTGATTCTTGACTTCTTTTCAACTGCAAAGCCAAATTGGCATTGGATTCTCTCAGAAATTTGATCTCATTTTCCATTTCCTTCTGAAAATTGCCTGCACCCTCTAGTTGAAATGTTGAATACTCCACAGCTGCTGACTTTTCCGACAACAATGTTAACCGTTCCACCTCTTTTCTCAAACCATCGCACTCTGCGCGTGTTGCTGAAAGATTTATTTCCAAATTAGCCTGATTTTTGGACTGATTAGAGAATTCTTCCCTCAACATATCCAAATCCAGCATAAGCTTTCGGGCATTTCTCTCCCACATCTTAGCTTCTGCACGAAGTTCTTGAATAGCATCCTCTGCGGCTTCTAAAAGATTCTTATTAGAATTAGAAAGCCTCAAAGGTGATATGGGTTGGTCCTGCCGGTTGTTCAAGGAATGATTTCCTGATACTGATAGTTGTGAATTGAATGATGACCGATGCGATTGAAAAGCATCATCTATGGGATAATTTCCATGAGAGCTAGAGGAATCTTGTCGCAGGTTGTGCCCATTCGCTCTTATGTTGGCCGTGGGTGAGAAATTTTCTCGGCTTAGAAAAGCCTCTGCTGAATCATAACTGTCATGTGATCCGGAAGCTGAAAAACTGGTTTCCTACATAATAATAGAGCAAAGATGAAATTTATTTCAGACACATGAATAAAAAGTGTTCTTATTAGCCCAAGAAAAAATGTATAGGATCCATCCAATGTAATTGCAAGTTGAACAATCCTAAAATGTTATAAACCCGAGTTGCTAGTTATTTCATGATAATTCTATAAAAACGTAATCTACAAGATCCTTGCATACGTGAATGCATTTAGAACAATAACGCTATAGACAAGATAAGTATATTCTAAAATGTTAATATAAGACCGTGTCTAGGTGCATCCCAATGTCTTTAAAGGACAAGGTTCGGAGACTATAGCCTCTTAGTCCAATTTTCAGGTTTCTAAATTTCAAAAGACCAAACAATACAGCCAATTTTGATAGGAAAATGTGAACATACCCTACTCTCGGGTTCTCCTGGATGTGAGGCTGAGCCCGTATCTTTACTGGAGGATCTTGCACTCTGTGCAGAAACGCCATCAGACACGTCAGACTTCACATCCGTTGCTTGAGAATCTGCCTTTAGTTCCTCCACATGGGAATTCGTCTCTTTTGACTCTCCATCCCTAAAAAATGTCTGACAATTTCATAATGATGAAGAGCGAAAATGACGTAAGAATAAGAATTAAAATGCATTTGCCTTATAATGCTAACCTGAGTTTTGTTCTTGGAGCCAGGCAGTGGATCTCAACCTGAAATGTCAGATAGAAAAGGGCATAAACTTTTAAACTTAGAAGTTTATATTAACCTCTCTTCTAATTATCTTCCAAGGAAAGTTTATAGCGATTACTTAAATATAAACAATCATGTTTCAGTTCTTAATAAAAACCCCATTTGGACATATCGATTGCTTAATTTCGGATATACAATAATTTCACAGATAAAATAGGATGCTAAGCAAGAATAAAATGTCCAGGACTTCAACTTCATGCAACTTATGGGCTAATTATCGTACGAGTATGATATACAAGGGCCAAGGAAGAAGAATGGCACCGTATTCTTATAATGCTGATAACAACGAGCAATTGCAGAGACATAGTGACAATGAAGATTCCAAACAAGAACGTAATCGTGCATACAAACTAGTTATTCACCCCACTAAGATTTTAAAGCATTTAAATGCATTACAGATGAGAAAAAAGAACGTCAACATCAAGCTCCCGCATTCACAAGCTGAGCAAAGGCCTATTTTCAAAATCATGAGCATTTAAGCTTGAGTAATTTTGAGGAAAGTCTGGCCATTCACATCTGATCTCAAACATAGTACCATAAAAACGGACATAAAATTCAGCGTACCAACAAAAAAAGACGTTAAGCTCACAGCTGTAAAACTCACTTGTAAAATCGTCCCAGAACTGCTCTTCTTCAGCGGCAGTGAAACCGGAACAGAACCATCGGAACTCATATAACCTGTCATATTGATAGTAGCCTCTCCAAGGATCCCGGATCTCGCTGATCCCTATGATCATTGTAATTAAACAACAAATCTAAAAAGTGGATAACTAGAACAAGCATTTGCAACTATCTAGAGTTCTCGTTAACAAAGATAAAAGTACCATGGCAACAACAAACTTAAAGAGGCAACCATCGAGCTCCTTCGAGGATTCATTCTGGGGAACCCATATAGACTCCGAAAGAGTATCTGCCCATTCACATCTTCCATTCCGCACAAGTGCTTTGCTTGACTTCGTAATTGTTTTTCCAGTCTCCACAAAGACTATAGACACAAAAAGCTTGTCCCATCCTTTAGGTACCTATTAACCAAAAACAAACATGTAACAAGAACTTACCGAGAACCCATCTTCTAAAACCTAACATGTACTCAACGGAACAACAAATAGCCCTCAAAACAGTTCTCCCTCCGGGAATCATTCTCCTCTTCAAAAACTCAATACAATTTCAAGTTTCTTGCATAAAAAGCAAGAGGCATGACAAAAACCAAAAAAAAAAACTTGGAAATCTAGCTTATAACTACAACGGGTCACATGATCGATCAATCGATCTATCTTTAACATGAGTTCTAATAAAATCTTTTACCCATTTTATATCAGGTACTAAACAGAACATGTATGTGAACTTACTAAGAACCCATCTTCTAAAACCTAGCATGCACTCAACCGAACAACAATAACACTCAAAACAGTCTCTGGGAACCATTTTTCACATCAAAAATTCAAGATAAATTCAAGGTTTTTACATAAAAAGCAAGAGCATGACAAATAACTTGAAAATATATCTAATAACTACGATGGGCCACACAATCGATCAGTCGATCCATCTCAAAATTCCAAAAAAAATCTTCTTTTCTACTTTTCATCAAATCCCTTCATTTATCACATAAATTCTAATAAAGTCAGTTACCCATTTTAGACCTGAAACATTATTATAAAGTAGTTCTAAAAATCCCAACTTTTCCCATAAACCAAATGAACTAGAAGTCTAAAACAGCATATTGGGTAATAATAAATTCTCCAACCTACAATTCACTTCAATTGCACTATACATAACATAAAACTGAAAAACACTTCTAAATTTAGAACAAATTTGGACAGCTTGATGCACATCCCAAAACAGTAAAACAACAAAAACCCATGATCATTAAAGAGCTTCAAAACCCATATATAAACAAATTATGGATCAAAACACACCTGAAGAACCTTAAAGTTTGAGAATTGGAAATCAAGCCTGTCCCCAGATTTAGCTGCCTTGTTCCTGCTCAACCTGAACATTTTCTCAGCTACTGTACTAAATGTACAATCAAAATTAATTAAATTTTCTTGAAAAAGAAAAAGAAACAATGTTGATCAGCACAGGAACTAAGTGTGAGCGTTAGCTAAGAAGTCATTGTAGCGAACGTTGAGGTTTTATTTTCTCGTCAGCTCTAACGTTTTGGTCTGTCAAAAAGAGAAACAGAAACAGAGAGTGAGTGTTGTGTTTGTGGTGTCAGGTGTCAAGTCCAACCCGTACAATTCGCCAACAGTCGGTCCTCAATCGGCGGACACGTGTACGATGGAGTCAAACAAGATAGTGTGATGGACACGTGTCGATGATCGAGAGGGTGAGGGAAGGAGTTTGGTCAGAAGAGGATAGGGGTTTTGGTTTTTTCGGCGCATATTAGCAGAACAGAAAATGGAGATGGTGACGTGGAGTAAATTAGTGGGAGGTGGCGTTTGGTACAAAGATTAATTGTATAATCCTAGGAGTGGTAGTATTTAAATTATGAGACCCAGCATTGTACTTATCGGTTTTTCCATAAATAAATATATAGTACCGTAGTATAGTTCATGTTGTAACACACAACACGAGATTCACGCGTTAGAGAATCTAACATGTTTAGTAATTATGTAGTGTTTATTTGAATATTTAAAATGTGTACACGTGATTAATTAGTCGTATATGTTGTGACACGCTCAACACGTCTAACATGTGCACTTAAATTTGTAATAATAAAATAATCTTAAAAACGTGTAAGTGTGTTGGTTTCATCATTCAAATTGTTGGATATATTGTGCCAAAACACATCATTGAGTTAATGAGCTAAAGATATTGTATTTAATATTTTCTGTTCGTAAGTGTATCATGATTAGTTTTTCAGCATGATCTCTAAACGTATCTTGATTGTGTTAAGTTATGTTACAAATTTTTTTTAAATGATAGTTTATTTTAAATCTAAACTTATATGATTGAACAAAAGAACATTTTATAGAGAATTTGAAGTTATAATTATTGGTACCTCAAATAGTTATAGATTAATTACTACTATTATTGTAGAATCCAGCTGCTCCTCGGCGCCATCAACATTATTATATTATAGATAGATAATCTCCATGATTTTCTGCTCCCCGTAATATTTGGTCCATATTTTACAAAATTCCATACTAGCCATTTTCAAGCTGTCACTATCGTTTCCCAAATCCTAATAAATCGCCGAACAAAAACATTGTATCTCTCAACCTAAAATAAGTAAATGTGTGCCCTTCTGAGATGGACTGGTCATGGTTCTGGTTGAGCTCTACTTCGGTGCACGACTCAAGTGCACGTGCACGCCCTATTTATGGCTTCATACCATACTCTGTGGTAATGAGATGGATAAAGACAAGCACATCATTCATTAGCAACGTTAGTTAAGGAGCCAAACTAGTGATTTATGTTCAATACCAACCTGAACTTGCCTGACTGATCTTGTAACTTCAACAATTTGAGACTACCTTGCTTTGGATCGGGTTTTGGTTCAAGAGGTAGGTGCGAGTTGTGAGTTTTTGGATCGGGTTTCGAGTTTTATGGGTCAAATGTGAGAGTTCATGTGAGTTTGTTTATCCCGACCTAAAAATAAATTGTGTCATTTTATGCAACCTGAACTTGAAAAATGTGGATTGAGTATTAGGTGTCCGCGAGTTCGATTTCAAATTGTCAGCTCTAGTCATCACAAAAGAAACGTATGATACACAATTAATAAGAATCAACATGTTGGATCAGAGATGACAATTCAAGTTTTGGATGAAATTTGTGTCAGGTTTTATAGATTCAAGTTAAAAGTGACTAACTTGACCTGACAAGAACTAACCCATTGAAAATATTTTATGCCACCCAAATTCGCAAAAATGCATATTGGGTGTCGGCATTCACAAATTCAAAATTTAATTGTTCAACACTATATTAAGATTATAGAAATAAAGTTAGATTATTAATTATGAGCTTAAATTTTGTCAAGTGAAGTTCCTATGCGATATCATAGCCAAGTTGATTCATAGCTAAACAATTCACGTCATGTCTCGATGACTAAAACACTTCAAAATTTCAACACAGGTCAAGTAAACTTGTATATGGAGTAGGTCTCAAATTCATGTCTAGTGGTCACATTCTAACATACCTTCAAAATTCTAACACTCTACAAGAGACTGACTTGTGCATGTACATGCAAGACAAAAATGATTTTACTCGTGAAAGAGCGTGTTACAATAAAAAAAATTATAGAATTCAACTTGAAACTTCAATTATCAGTTTAAATTAGAGAAATTATAGATAATATTCCTGAAATAAACACATTTTACAAGTTACTATCTTAAACTTAGGGTCGTAACTTTGGGCTACCCTAAACTATGCACCGTTTGACTATGTCCAATGTTCCATCAAATAATGCTAAAAAGACCAAAATACCCCCCATTTTTCATTTTTTTAACAAATATTGATAATAAATTAAAAAATAAAAAAGGAAAAGAAGAAGAAGATGGAGGGTTGCCGGTGGAGGATCGTCGGTGAATGGAGAGCTCCTC
>JAYMTE010003274.1:0-10015 GCA_036897545.1 Pelargonium fulgidum
TGGACTTCAAAGAGCGAAAAAAAAGAAAGGAAAATGGAGTATAAGGTCGCCACAACATAAACCATCTCAATTATTGTTCGGTCTTTTTTTATCAAATCACAAAAACCAAATATTTCGATATAGTCAATGTGAGACCCGGGTTAGTTTCCTAAAAATCATAAGAAAATCAGTAATGCAATATAGTAGTATATACCTGGCAGTTTCAGGCATCAGCATTCTCCAATAATAAGTCAACCCTGCCGGAACTGCACCCAACATCAGTATCAGCCTCCATGCCAGGTCCGCCACCTCCGGCGTTGGTTCTCCCGGAGAAACTTTCGATGCGGCGTCGAATATTCCGCACACCACCATCGTCATCGCCGAGCTGAACAGAATCCCAAACCCCTGCATCGAGAACACGGCGGCTATGAACCCTCCACGCGTCTTCTTGTTCGCAAACTCCGACATGATCGTCGCCGACAACGGGTAGTCGCCGCCGATCCCCACCCCCAGAAAGAACCTGAAGAAGCAGATGCTGACCAGCACGCACGTCCGTGTCCGGCAAATGGAGAATCCGCAGCCGATGGAGCTGACCACCATGATCATCAAGGCCGTGCCGTAGACTCGCCGCCTTCCGACGCGGTCGCCGAGGAAGCCGAAGAGAAGCTGGCCGAAGACGGTGCCGAGGAGGGGGACGCCGAGCATGGCGGAGGCGACGGCGGCCTTGACCTCGAAGGGGGTGGGCTCGTCCTTGTAGTAAATGCGTCCGATGAGTCTCATGATTGGAGGGAGGCAGAAGAGGTCGTAGGCGTCGGTGAAGAGACCCATGCCGGCGACGATTATGGCCTTGAAGTGGTAGTATTGTGTTCTCGCCGTGTCCAGGGCAGCCAGAACCTTGAGCACCATTTTCTGCCTCTCTTTTTTATCAGCAAGAGTAGATATTTGAATTTGAGACTTGGATTGATCAAATAAAGTAAATTCCTTGCCTTAGTGTATAGTGTGAGAGTGTGTGTATTTATAGTGATCGATTGGCGTCGGACAGAGGATATGGTTTCGAGGAGGACGATGTTTTGATTTGACGGAGGAGTGTGGGAGATGGGAGGCCGGTTGACTTGATTGGCTGTGACATTGATTCTTGAGTATATGCGGATTTATGGTTGTCAATATTGGGAGTTTCTGGGTTTATATGATTGTCCTGTTCGTCTTCTTCCATTTGGTTACAGAATGGGGAATTTTAAGTCATGACGTTACGTTGTTGTTTAAATGGACTCTTTTTGTCTCTGATTCTACTGCGTTTATACTGTATGTGTTTATTTAAGGTTTGTTGACTATGTAAAATCTTCTGTGGCGGCAAAATAGTTTGATGAAATTGTACGGTCACTAATCTTCTTGTCGGTTACTTTCCATGATAAAATTAAGGATTTGATATGATGTCAATTTTCAGGGTTACACTCCAAAACTTTAAACCGTGTGGACCCTTTGTTCATATTATAAACCTAAACTGCTCACCAAGATTCCCAGACCTACGATTTTATTCTTTAAAATATCGGAAATCCCTAAGAAATTTGTTACCATCTTGGTCATTACAAAATAACCAATCTATTTAGATTACCATTCTGATAATGTCTCATCTGTGAAACCACCTCTGTACTAATTTGTACAAAGTGAACCAGAATGATTTTTGCTGATTTAATGTTACAACATTCACAATAGTTTATATCCTAAATGAGAGGCCATTTATATACAGGGTACAAATATGGTTCAAATCCAGAAAAACAAGGTTGAAACAATTCATCAAAATAACCATCTTTTCATGTTGTGATTCATGTGAAAGAATTGTAGTGTTTGCTCAAAGCACATCATCTGTTAGGCTAAACTAAAGCATTTTGCACCTAAAGAAAACAATACAAGTTGTAACAAAAATAGCCTCCTAGCGAGCTCATGAAACCAGGACAGTGCCATCTACTGTAACACTAGGTATTCTGTGCTTCATAACTATCACTTCCAGGATACCATCTGGCCGGAAGGTAGGAGAAAAGAGTCGAGGATCAACAGGTCCTGGCAGATTGAAAGATATAGTGAAAGGTCCTGGTGAGCATAGTTGCTGAACTTTCATCTGGTACACACTTGATGAATTTTTAAGAACTCCTCCATCTGTAATCACTCCTTCAATATGAACCCTTCCATCGCATTGGACATCACATTTTATATTACCTGTAGGACAAGCAAAATCTAGTTGTTCACCTCCATTTTTAACCATTCAATGGTAAAATTAGGATTGCATGGAATCCCGAGTATGTTTTATGCAATAGCATTCCTAGCGGCAATAGATATAATCAGTAAAACATGTTCTTGTCTTCTTTCACTCGTTTCAACTTCAAGTGTCAATGCATCCATGACAAAAAGTAGAGGGAAAAACACTTATAACCATGGGGCCTATTGCTTAAGTAGGGAAAAAGTCACATGCCTTAGGAATTTGCCAAAGTTATTTTTTTTAACCAGTAATCCAGAAAGGATGGAAATATGATCTGAATAACCGCACATAAAATAACAAAATTAGCAAGTTAGATTTTGCTAGAATCCACAACTCCCATCTTGTCAAGCAATCTTAGAGGAGATTTCATCATTTGCATTGCAATATAGCATACGGACAG
This sequence comes from Pelargonium fulgidum, assembly GCA_036897545.1. Taxonomy (NCBI): domain Eukaryota; kingdom Viridiplantae; phylum Streptophyta; class Magnoliopsida; order Geraniales; family Geraniaceae; genus Pelargonium; species Pelargonium fulgidum. The sequence continues at coordinate 2,634 of JAYMTE010003274.1, forward strand.
AAAATGAGAAAATCCTAATTTTGGAGAATATACAAATAATTATTAGTTATGTCACCCTAAATAAAAGAGCAACGACATGCACAAACAGAACCCCCAAAAATTGAAGTGATAAAAACTATTATGGACCGAGATAAATCTATCAGTTGGAGTGTCAAACTATTGAATCTCTTACAGGTCAAACGGAAAGAAAACACTATGAAAATCATGTTTGCACAGTTCATAAGTGTCCAGATGATGAAACAGGTTTTATGTGACTACAAGTCCTATGCACCTCAATGTACATGAACGATGATATTCCCCATTTTAAATAACGAACCAAAGAACTTTACTCAAACTTGGTCCCTATTGTTACAGCGGAGAATTCTGATAATCAAGGTATGCGCATGTAACCTTTTTTTTAGCAATTGAAGATATCAGTACACACAGTCAACAAGGGCAAAAATTGGTGATAAATATATGTTTGTGTCAGCAGTGGGTGAGTGACAGAAAAATAGAAGAGTAGAGCGAAGAGCAAGATTTAAGAGTAGAAAATTTACACTGATCCTTCAGGCAACCAGGCAAAGCAACTCGGAAAAGGTAGGCACCTTCGCTAACACCTATATCAATCAGTCCAACAGGTGGTCCAACATTTGTCTCTTTCGCCGTCCCAGTAAAAACAACAGATGGCTTCACCTGTGACTGGTCAGCAGAACCTTGCACACTCATGCTGCAAACTTTGCTTGTTTCACAGCCTTGAGATGCCAAGCTTCAGCTATAAAAAGACATTTAAAGGAGTAAGGGAATGCACATATATGTATGGCAAGATAGGAATCTTTTATGTCCATCACTTAAAAGTTGTGTTTACATTTGACCCCAGGAGATCAGACGACTAAAAATATTGCGTACTTGGAGAAAATTAAGAGTTCAAGAAAAGGGAAAAATGATGAAGACTTGATAATTTTTGCTAAATAGAGGTAGCTTTTTAACTGTGCCAATAAAGTATCCCCATACATATCCAATATTATGCAGATTTGTTCACATATACCGTTGAAAGAAAGCCTTAAGGAAGAGATGAAAATAATTCAAGGACAGTAACTTAATTATATGAGATAAACTAGAATTGCAGAAGGTAACACAGAGAGGCTGTTCAGTAGCAATAACTCAGAGATGCATTTCAAGCTTAGAGATCTCAATGGTCATTAGCAACCATGACTCTGAGTCCGAGATGCAAAAGCATATGATGATCTGAGAGGTTATAACCAAGTAAACCAGTTCAACTTTACATCAGTTATAACTTGAACAAGTACTTGCACGGAAACAAACTCAGAATCCAAAAAAACAGTGCCATACAATTCATTCATTTGTTATGAAGGCATGCTGGAATAGCAAATTCATAGAGATAACTTCACACCAATATGATACAATGATACGAGCCTTTACAATGTTTAGCATAACCAATGCAGCAGTTCTTTTCCCAAAAAAGCTTCAAGATGATCAGATTTTGAATCAACTCAAGTAACTAGTATCCTGCATCACAAATTCCAATTTATGTTTGATCCACCAAGCTAGACCTAGAGATCGAATACAACACCATATGTACATTACAACTCCTAGAAGGCTAAACACAGACACCATTGTGGTTCAGAAACTTGAAATTCCCATGAAACAAACGGAAAAAACAGGATTCGCATAAACAGGGAAGCAATTGTTCAGTTAGATAATACTCGCAAAGCAAAAAGCAGCAAAAGAGCGAGAAACAGCTAGAATCAAGTTTCAAGAGAACAAATAAAAACAAAATCCAAGTTCATGAACACAAGAATGTAGCAAGCGGGGAAGATTGGCGTTACCGGCACTGGCAGTAGTTCCTCTCTATCTCTCTCTCCCCGCGAAACGCTGAGACAGAGTCGCTAACTGGGCTCGCTGTGCACTGACCACTGAGAGACCTTACTGCGATTCTGTATATATACCAATTAAAAGAGGTATTATGGGTCTCTTCCCTTTTGGGCCCAACCATGTATGGTTTGTTTATCCGGGTTCCCAACCCGACCTGATGATGAGGTGTCATTTTCTGACGTCGCGAAATGTGAAAGACACGTGGCGCGTTGTCACTGCTCGGTTCAAGCAAGCACCGCCAGCGCAGCAAATCAGGTGAATCCCTCTGCATCGACAACTCCGTCTTCTACGATCTCGCTGTCACGGACTGAGACTCTGAGAGAGAGATAGAGAGGTGTGTGTTGACTGTTGAGAGAGAAAATGCATTTGAGCGAGAATGAGGGTATAGAGGGCAACACCTTCGTCGTCACCGGCGGCCTCGGGTTCGTCGGCACCGCTCTCTGCTTGGAACTGTTGCGAAGAGGAGCTGGGCAGGTTCGGGCCTTTGACCTGAGACCCAACTCTCCTTGGTCCGTCGATCTCATCTCTCGCGGAGTCAGCTTCATCCAAGGTCTCTTCACTGATTCTCAACTCTTACTCTAATTTATACTCCATCCGCGGTTTATTCACATTTTGATCCAAAAATTGAAGGTGCATTTCAAATTCTCATATTTACTTTTGAATCTATCAATACGAAACCTCAACCTCCCGTATAATGAACCGGAATTGCTATGTCGATGTTCCTAAGTATTGTCCTAAAGTTAGAGGACGTTGGAGAAAATAGGAAGTTTACATCTCTAGTAATCTGTCGATTGAATTCTTTCATTTTCTTCCCCAGTCTAAAAGGAAAGCAGAAAAAAAAAATTTGTCTTCCCCTTTTTGATCATCTACTTCCCAGGAAATTGAAGTTATGGTTGAAACACAAAGATGTAGAATTCTTCTCCAAATTTCAAAAGTGGATTGGCATCCAAAGAATGAATGATTCGGACCCTCTATCACTTACCATTGTGATGCTCCATTACAGCTTCAAATGAGACTACTAGGGTTTGAATTTGATTTACATCTGTTTATCTATTTTATGAGTTGCCGGAATTTCTTATCTAGTGTAATGTACAAAGGGTTTATTTGTATCTGTTAATTTAGTTGATATGTAGCATTTTATAGTGGAGAAATGGAATGCTAATAAGTGGCAGGGTAGATTTTACAAAAATCAAAGGGATACTCTAACGTATGAAGGACACTGGTATTTAATTATTTGCAGCAGAACAATTTATAGAAGCTAAGCAGTTTTTCTTGCCTCAAATATCAGTGCTTTGGTTTCAATTGCCTGTCTAAATGTTCTTAAGTTGACATTTTGCATTCATTGCATTGCTGGCCAATTTTTAATCTGGAGCCACATGAACAGCCTGGTCCACAGATCCCTTATAAATTCCTTATAAAATTGCTAGTTCTTACTTCATGTTTTATATAAAGCATGTTTTTGTATTGTTCTCAACTGCAGCAGGTAATAGTATGCCATTTGTAATTTGATCCATTTAATGATGACAGGAGATGTTTCTCAGAAAGAAGATGTTAGAAGAGCTCTGCAAGGCGCGGACTGTGTTTTCCATCTTGCTTCATTTGGCATGTCTGGGAAAGAGATGCTCCAATTTGGTCGTGTGGATGAGGTGAATATAAATGGAACCTGCCATGTCTTGGAGGCTTGCATTGAGTTTGAGATCAAAAGACTTGTCTATGTGAGCACATACAACGTTGTATTTGGGGGAAAGGAGATTGTGAATGGAAATGAGAGCTTACCATATTTTCCCATTGATGATCATGTTGACTCATATGGACGTAGTAAATCGATTGCTGAGCAATTAGTCCTGAAGAGCAACAACCGTCCCTTTAAGTAAGTAATTTCAATTCCAAAGTGTCTTTATTAGCATAATATAAATCATAAGGATCCAAGTAGTAGACATATTTATCAGGATGTGCCATCACTAAAACCAATACCTCCTAGTCATTTGTGTGGATGATAACGTATAATGTATCTACCGAAACAGAGGATGCATATTTGGACAGCAATTTAGGTAGCTTTTGCTTTTCCGATTTGCCGTGGCTGATATTTTTGTTTCTATGCTTCATAGGAAGGAGACCGGAAAATGTCTTTATACTTGTGCGGTTCGTCCAGCTGCTATATATGGACCAGGTGAAGAGAGGCACCTTCCAAGAATAATTTCCCTTGCCAAGTTAGGCCTCTTGCCATTCAAAATTGGTGAACAGAGTGTTAAACAAGATTGGATTTATGTGGATAACCTAATACTTGCTCTAATATTGGCAAGCATGGGACTTTTGGATGACATTCCAGGGAGACCAAAACATCCAGTTGCTGCTGGACAGGCGTATTTCGTATCTGATGGTTATATTCCCATCTCAACTTAGTATTTATAGTTACAAGTTATTCAGTCGTGTCTTTTTAAATGGGAAAACTACCAAAATGGTACCCAAACTATTAGGAATCGACCAATTTAGTCCCTAAACTAAGTTTATGTCAATTCAGTCCACCAACTATCATAATTCAACCAAAATGGTCTTTGTTGTTATCCTCCTATAGTTTCACTGAATTCATGAATTAACGGACTAAAGGAAGTTGATGGCAAGAACCATTTTAGATGAAATCCTGATAGTTGAAGGACTAAATTAGCATAAATTTAGTTCACGGACCAAATTGGTCGAGGCTTGATAGTTCATGGACATGTTGATAGTTGTCCCTGTAAGCTGGCTACAGAGAATTTTTAGATATATGGTCAAACTGCAATGGGAGTTACTGAACGTTAGAATGATACTAAAACGGATGGGCTGACTAATGTGTTTTTCCTTTTCCAGGGTGTCCAGTCAACACTTTTGAGTTCATACAACCGCTTCTTAGAAGTTTGGGCTATGAAATGCCAAAGTCTTCCTTGACAATCCACCAAGCTCTTATTTTGGGCAAGTTTTTTGAAGTTGTCTACACAGTCTTATATCCTTGGTTGAATCGAAGGTGGCTTCCTCATCCGTTTATTCTTCCTGCTGAAGTATACAAGGTAGTAGTTCTACAATTCGTTTTCGGGCTTCTAGGTTTGTGTATGGTCTCTCATCCCTTCCTTGTTATCAAATTGAAGGAATTCAAAAAATACAAAATAAATTAGTGATAAGGACAGTAATGTCCTATTTTGGTTGAAGCTTTGTTAGTATCACTTTCTACAAAGTTTGCCTTGAGTAGAATGTCTTGGGGTGTGGTACAGGTTTGGTCACACCTAACTTAACATGCAGTACTGAAGTGTGCTTGGATTAGGGCTTGGTTGAACTGGCAATTTAGTTGGCGGTACTCTTTGGAATATTGATTGATTCATAACCATTTCTATGTGAATAGTGAACTTAGGTAACAAACTGTTTTTTTATTCTTAAGAGCTGTTTACATTTCATCTCCCTTTGGATTGGCACAAGGAAGTGTACTTTCCCTTTCAAGGGAAGTCATTCCGTGTACTCATAATAAGTATCACACAGATAATATGAATTACATAATAGTAGGTTTCAGTGGCAAGGAAGTGAGCCAAAAAAATGGTCTGTTTCTTGGTAAAGATGGTGCATGCAATTATTATGTTCAGTCTTCCTATTTTCACTAAAGTTCATAACGTGTTGTGTTTACTATTTTCTGAATTTTGCTTTGACAGGTTGCGGTTACCCATTATTTCTCATTCCTCAAAGCTAGAAAAGAGCTTGGTTATGTTCCAATGGTGACTCCTCAAGAGGGCATGGCTGCAACCGTTGCGTACTGGCAGGAGAGGAGAAAAAAGACAGTTGATGGACCTACAATATATGTGTGGTTTTTCTGCGTGGTCGGAATGATTCAATTGTTCTGCGGTGCTTTCTTACCACCTGTAGGTCCCATCCGATTGTTGAGAGCTACAAGCCTGTTTTTCTTCCGGTCAATGTGGATAGTAAGGCTGGTATTCATTCTGGCCGCTGCAGCACATATAGGTGAGAGTCTATACGCATGGCGATTAGCAAAAAGAGTAGACCCCGAAAACTCTGGCAGATGGTTTTGGCAGACCTTTGCTCTAGGGTTCTTTTCGTTACGTTTTTTGCTGAAGAAAGCCAAGCAATCTAAACGCTTGGAGTAGTAATTTGTTTTGTAATGTGAAAACGTTTGTAGGGTACTGCAGTATTTATATTTTTGAGAAAAACATGTCTGAATGTTGTTTAGCAATGAAGAAGCTTCAAATGGAAAAAAGGAATGATCCAAATTTATATAGTACTGGTTAACATTTCAATTGCAATGTCTAATGCAAGTCAGCTACTCTCAAAAGAGTGGACTTAAATCATAAATGAGACTGCAATTTTTTGTGTTAAGTGATCAGATAAAACTGAAGCTGAAACTTAGAAACAAAAAGGAGAATTAGTTTTCATTAATCCGACCTTGATTGAATAGATCGAAGGCAAATCCCAGTACAAGTGAATGGATCAACTGCTGCTACTACTACTAGTACTACATGATGACAACACCTAACAAGCTAGCTAGCTACATCATAAATCACTCAGCATCCTAACAGAACAAGCTCTCTCTATCTCTAAATAAAAACCTTCTAAAACCGATAAATAGCGGGCACTGCCTGGCCTGCTCCAGTCCAAGCTACTAATACAAACAAGGTTAAACTAGATAGCATTCTCTAGTCCTAACTGCCGTCTTTATTCTACTCATCTTAAACCGAGGCTTAAATTACAAAGGAGGTCTACACAGATTAGAAACCATAACATAGGACCTCCTCATGACACTACACGTACACATTTGACATTAGTGACGAAGAAAAAACACAAGTTACAAGGTCTACTTCCAGGGCATGCTCGACATGCCTTGTGGGTTGTTGCTGTTATTGCATGCTCCAGTGCTCTGGTTAAGTGGGCTCCCAGGTCCACCTGATGACTCGCTTAGAGTTCCACGCGATGGTGGGCTCGAGGCTCCTCCTCCTGTTGCACCACAGTTTTGGGCAACCTTTAGTGGACCCGATAGAGGTTCCATTTGATTAGATGCTTTGGGTTCCTTCCGGCCCTCTGGTACAAAACTCCCCACAATCACCTGCAGCAGGAGCATATCATAAAATATGAAGAGTACTACTAGGTCGCCGGCGGCAAGTGTATTAATCTCATACCAACATTTTATCAGACCTATGACCAGATACCAAATAAGAGTATAAATAAAGCGTTTACAAAAAGTCAGATTATATAACATATTGCACATATATGTTTTGGAATTGGTGCAATGGTTGAAAATGATGGTGCTTCAGGACAACAGAAGACATGCCACTATCACAGATAAAACTTGTGCACTCTAAAGAGCCGACACGTTACTAATTTTGCAACATGCGAGATGGACTCAAAACCATAGGCAATGAAGAGAATCCTTCACAGTTCAAAAGACACAAAGAAGCAAAAATACCTGCACGGGGGAGGCAGCTGTAAGAAGACCTGCAACACCACCACCCAAGACACGACCATCTGGGCCAGATAAT